>JADGIL010046670.1:0-10875 GCA_020352625.1 Cactoblastis cactorum
ACTTTTTCATGTCACCAATTAAACATTTAAATCAAAATCAAGCTTTAGACTACCAGAATTTCGGAACGACCACTGCCGAGAAGAAATGCCGAAAGAAATTCAAGCAGTTTTGGTATTATGTCGGAAGGGCTTGATATATTTTTTCACTTTATTTTAGGCATATAACTGGCTGCTCCGCTCGACCACGCAGCCGACCTGCGTCCACGATGTGATGTGGTGGTTTACTTGCGTCATAGAAAAATATGCTTCAATCTCCCCAATTTCAGGACCCCCGCTGAGAGAGGTTAGTGTTTATTTAGGACCGGGAATCATCAGAGTCGAGCTTGAGCTGTGTGAAGTTCAGTATTAATTAACTAACAGAGTTTTGTCATTCAAGTAGGTCAAGCTTTAGCATTTTCAATTCTGACCTCGCTATTTATGTGTCGCTAAACTATAAACTACCACAGTTTTGGAACAGCCAATGCTGAGGAGGATATGCCGAAAGAAACTCAGTGATATTGGTTCTTACATATAAGATTAATCAAACCTCAATGCATGCAGTTTATCTGGCACTAAAATTGTTGAACTTGCGATCTTAGATAGGCCTGTTTCTTAGCGCCTATATCAATAAATAGACTAGAATAGAATAGTTCGGACTCGCTCACTATAAGTTCCGTCTATGAAAAACGGCAAATATGTAGTATAGGAGTCCTGCTCAATTATTTATTTTATGTTGTATAAGCGGCAACAGAAATGTGTTATCTGTGAAAATTACAATTTTCAAACTTTCACGGTTCATGAAATACAGCTTGTTGACAGACAGATAGACGATGTCTCAGTAAAAGGGATACCGTTTCTATAATATAGTACGCTAAGCTCGAAAAACAATCGTTCTCGTTATGGTTTTCGTAATCGTCAATTTACTATGAAAACTAGAGCAGTGCCGTTATAATCGTTTGAGGAACTAAACTACATAGTTTCCATACATAATGTATGAATACGATAACCATAACGATAACGAAGTTAGAAATCGACAAAATGTATGGGATTGACATAGGTACGTCGCGCTAAATCACTCTCGTTTTGGTTAGAATTCGTTGATGAGGGCGGCGACGGCGTGCTCGGGGGCGGTGAGCGCGCTGTGCCCGGGCGGGCGGGCGGCGAGGGGCTCCCGCGCCGCGCTGCACGCGCTGCTGGGCTCGGTGTCAGCACTGGCGCCCTCGCTGCCGTCCTCCAGCACTTGCGGCCTGCAGGCCATCAGGTGCTGGGCGCTGCACTACTCGCCAGACGACCGCGCCTTTCTGCACAGGTACTGCTTTCCAATCACTTCTTGCGGTTACCTTTTCCCCCTATTAATTCTTCTCGGTTATTGTGAAATGTTAGAGCAAATTGTTCTTTTCAGCGGGTGCGACATTTTGTTGATGGTACATTAAAATTTGAGTAGTCAGTAAAGCGATCATTATTATACAGTCTCACTTAATAAATACTAAATCAATAAATAACACTATGTGTGACTGTGGAAAAGAAAAAAGTTCATTTCTCATTTTGCCCTTACTAATATTAAAAGTACATGCTCTCTTCCATTACATAACCCTTAAATTAAAACATTGATTTACAATGAAATGATGAAATGTGTCAATTGATGATATGCAAATTGACTACCTTTGGACTAGTTTTATAACGCTAATTGTGCGGTTGGGAACTGTTAACGCTGCTTTTGGAAGATCGCAAATTTTCAGCGTGATTAGCAGGATTCTATCGCATTCCGAAGACGACGACCTCTCTGGTTCCACTATCGGTTCCGAAAACGACATACATCAGGTAAGAATGCGGCCAAATTGAAATATTAATTTTTTGCTGGTCCCAAAGCGATAAAACAACTCGCCAGCTTCTACTTTGTCCGCGCAGATTTTTAATCTACCTAGTAAATACGCCTTATTCTTTAAGTTGTATATGTAGGCAGTGTTACAATAAAACTGAACTAAAACATGTTTATCCGTTGTGGAACTATCGATAAATAAATAAAAATATATGTTGGGACAAAGTCCCAAAGTAAGTTAGAAACTTGTTTTTTTCTTTTTTATATTAGAGGGAGACAAACGAGCAGGCGAATTACGCGATGTCAAGTGATCACCGTCGCCCATAGATACCTGCTACACCCGCGTGGTGACAGAAGCGTTTCTGTAGCACATTTAAATGAAGTGATATGAATATGCCTTAATAATTGAATATGCCCAGGAATCGTTCGTATGGACATGCAACGACGTGACCAGGTGGTGCGACATCACAGTCTCGTCCCGCCAAGGGATGGCTGGCGCGCTCACAGATGGCAGCACCGAGACCTTCTGGGAGTCGGGCGACGAAGACCGCAACAAAGCCAAGTGGATCCAGATCACGTACAACGGCGGCAGTATTGAAAAAGGCCCGCATCTTATCTGTCTTCACATTGACAACACTAGGGACACTGTGGTGATTATCTCTTGTTTGCTTATAAAATATTGATCACTAGCTTATGCCCGCGACATCGCCCGCACGTAACTACTATTATTAATATATTTAGTTCAAAGCGACGTATGCTATATTTTAAGTAAGATCTTCTACGATACAACTGTGAAACCGCATCGGCTTTCGTCTAGTAGTTTTTGTGTGATGCGAGTACAAACGTATAGACAGACAGACAAAAATTCTTAAAACGATTGTCTTGGCTTCTATAGGCGCTATAAAGGTATAAGTGTTGAGTTCATAGTAATTTTAACTACTTATTTTGTCATTGTAATTCATATAAAAATATTTTTGATTGCCATATTTAGCAAATACGGCATTTTATTTTACTCATAACCTATTTTTCTCACAAAAAATATTAATTATTAATTTATATTTAGATCAAATCAAAATGTTTGTTTAGAAATTAGACCTTCACGGGCACTTTTCACGTCACCAGTTAATAAACATTTAAATCTCAATCAAGCTATACACTACCAGCATTTCGGTAATATACATCTGTATGTATGTAAGTGGCTATTTCGTTTATTTAACAATTTTTTTTTATTTAAACCCAACTTTATCCTTTACTTCTTATATACATTTATCTCAGTATAAATATGAAGAAAAAAATTGTTTACTTGTACATTGTAAAATTGTAAAATTGTAAAACAGTTTTAAATCTTTTTTTGTTGTGATTCACTTACACGTAGTGGTATGAGCCTGCTGCATGCTTTTTTAGTCTGTAGTATGAATGGGCCGGCTCGTCCGGGGCAGTACCACACGCCTGAATGGCGGCTATCACCCACCATGCTCCGTCCGGTGAGTGGGAGAGCTGGAGGCCCAACTTTCCCGCCCTCCCTATTTGGGGAGGGCGGGCGCTTTTTAAAGGCCGGCAACGCTTGTGTGACTCCGCGGATGTTGCAGTTGTCTATGGACGGCGGTGATTACTTAACATCACGTTACCCGCCTGCTCGTTTGCCTCCCTCCTACATAAAAAAAGAAGCACAAGTGATTATTTTTTTGGTAAATTGACAAATTGCACGCGTTTCGTACAACGTCACACAGCTGGAAGATCCTCGTCGTGCAAATAGCTGGACATCTCTCTGTGTTGTTTGAATGTCATGTTTATTCTCCCGAGTTCGATTAAAGGAAGAGTTATATGATCTTCATCCGACGCAAAGAAAGATGCTGCCTTATATCATCATAAATTCAGTATATATATGTATATATTTTGGTGACCTGAAACACAGGCTTTCGCCTAGCTTGTGCACCAGTCTTCCACTGTTTTATTCTGTGAGTTCTGTTGACTAACTGTTTTTTATGGAAGAAATAAAGATTATTATTATTATATTATAAAAATATATACATAATTGACATGTAATTATTTTAATTGAATTTATTATGCCATTACAATGTATGTATATTTGTCTACTCATGATAGTGTTAGACATAATTATATGGTTTGTAAATCTACGTCATTAAAGAAAATGTTGTTTCGCCACTTTTTCTCCATTGGCGCTTTGGAAGTGGCGGTAGAAATATTTTTAAGTAGTTTATTCATGTCAATCATTAATGGAAATATATCTTGTCAGCCCCTTGCTCGGTTACAAAAAATTATTTCTCTCGGGAACCGTACATTTTTCCGGGATAAAAGTAGCCTACCTTTTAATCTAGGTCATATTCCATCGCTATGCCAAATTTCATCTAGATCTGTTCGGTAGTTTTAGTGTGATGCGCGTGTAAATATACAGACAGACAAAAATTCTAAAAACAATAGTTTTGGCTTCTATAAATCCTATAAAAAACTCCTATATATATATTTTTTTTAAATATCTCCCATGTACAGACATAGCTCAGTTACAATTTTATTATATTTATAGATAAAATTGGTAAATAAGTTGTTCTTAAGATTTGTTGCAATAGAAAAATTGCTAATTTTTATATTAGTTGATTTTTTATTTAGATTAGTTTCTTTTTATACTTTAGTACTAAAATTTGTAAATAGATTTAAGGCTCTAATGTGCATGTAATTAATATTTACAAATTAAATTAAATATGTAAGATAATCTTTTAAATATTAGAATACAATGTTGCAATATACAAGCTGTAATCGAAGTGTCAACAAAAATTCGTCAAATTAGTTCTTTACAGCAGTTTCTAAAGAAAAATAAATCGTAATCCGACATAAAAATAGAAATAGTATTCTTATATATTTTTATATGACAGAGGTAGGCAAATGAGCAGGCGGCGCGTGATGTTAAGTGATCACCGAAAAGAGAGAATTTTTAGTCTAAAATATATTTACAGAACAAAACTCTGCTGGTCTCGTTCCTGTACGCGAGCGGCTGCAGCGAGTTCTACCACATGCAGGACGTCGACTTGGACCCCAACGGTGCCGCCTGGCAGTACTTCACCCTGCCAAGTAAGTCGCTTACACTTCAACTTAATAACCCTAAGGAATAATGTTAATTAATAATTTATCCTATCATAAATGGACATGTTGCCACTGCGCAGTATAATATGTATTTTATTCTCGTTTTTAGTATTAAATGATGAAGCGGCAATAGTGAAAATTTCACCTATCTAACTTTCACAGTTCATGATACAGCCTGGTGACAGACGACGAAGTCTTAGTAATAGGGTTCCCGTTTTACCCTTTGGGTATGGATCCCTAAAAAAGAACAAAAAATAAAATAAAATATATAAGTTTAAATGTGGGCTGGGCGTTGATGAATCAGTCACCCTTGTTCTTTTATATAAACCATAGAAGCTATATAATTGAAATTTGGACAGCAATATTATGTTATCACGTAGTGCTCAGATAAGAAAGGATTTAACAATCAACAGCCCCTGAAGGGGTGAAAAGGGGTGTCAAAGTTTGTATAAAAAAAATCTTGACCGATCGAATTAAAATTTTGCACGAATGCTCTTTAACATAATAAAAATGAAAGGTTCTCATAGATCAAGTAGGAAATATCTCGTTAAGCAAACAAGTTTCAATTACTATCGTCATAACTCAAATTAAAAATTTAAAAAACCCCCGCCACAAGAACTTAATGGTAAAAATATGGTTTCATTTGAGACTCCATCCGAGTATATTTNNATGTCTAAAAACACTCGCACATAATCGAAATCACTGCATGCGTTCGGGAGTTATGATGCCACAGACAGATACGTCAAACTTATAACACCCCTCTTTTTGCGTCGGGGGTTAAAAACAATCAAATACGTATATCAGGGATTTTTCAAATTTGGTTTCTTAAGGGGTAAAAAGGGGTCGAAAGAACCAAGTCAACTAATTCATCGTTACAGAACTTAAACCAAAGTAGCAATAGGATTAACAGCCAACGAAGTGGGCCCGGGTCAGCTAGTAAAACATATCGTACCTTATGTAAATATAATGTAATATTAATATATGTTTTCTTTTAGGCTATTTTCTTTCAGATTTCACAGATAGTAGTTGAGAGCTAACTTTACGTCTGTGCTAACTTATGGTGTGAATGGTTGCAAATGTTTCAGACCATATGTAAGCACAGGCGTAAGGCTTAGAAAAACATCGGTGTACGACTGAAGTTCCCGTTGGGTATATAACTTGTTATAAGCTATAGATTCTATTAGTGTGTAATTTTGACATAATCTGTTATAGCATAGATTTTAGCCAAAATTACGCGCAATTAAGGACCTTTCTTACAATATTACTTTGGCAATTGGAAAATGTGCGCTGACTTTGTTCGCTAACCGAAGTGTGTATTATTAAGATAAGAGATACATGCTTTTAGAGACAATTTGTGACTAGCTTTTACATACACATACATATCCTTTTACAATATTGAAACTATACTTATCTATACATATAAAAAAATTGTTTCTGAGCTATGTCTGTACATGGGATATATTTAAGAAAGACATATATAGGGTCTCTTTATAAGTGTATATATGTATATTTATATAGGTGGAATCTTACAAATCAATTTTGAAGCATTTATCTTCCACCGATTGAGCTGAAATTTTGTATACATACTTAGATTGAATGATAATACATATGTAGTTAGCTAGGTGACGTCATTCTAAATCCAACATGGCGAAACATCCAATATGGCGGACTAGTTATTTTTCAAGCAGTTCTGCAATATGGGTATCAAAAGAAAGGGCTTGCTGTGAATAATTTGAAAATCAAAGTGACGTCGTTCTAAAAGCTTGTGTCTAAAAAAGTTTTTACTTTAAATTTTTTCGTTTAAATTCTAATGTTTACAACAAAGCAGCCTATAACATTATATGAAAATATAACACATATCCTGAAATAAGTTATTTAGTTGTAGATATATATAACTTAGGTGACTTAAATGATGCATATAAATTTGGTACCAGAGCTGACGTGCCAGTGGGCGCGCGTGCGCTTAGAGCTGCGCGGGCCGGAGCCGGCGGTGCGCGTGCGACAAGTTCGCGTTCTATCCGCGCCCATGTACGCGCGCAAGTTCGCTTCCGGCGGGCCCGCGCACGTCGTTCGCCAGATGGCTAAGTCCAACACTTTAAGGGTCTTCCGGTTGCTGACGTCACAGGTGAACTTCGCCATGTTACAGCTAATCCCCAGCGACCTTCCCGTCGTTCTTATTGCTCCATTTCTGTAGGAATAACGGCATAAAAAGTAACCTATAGACTTCCTCGATTAATGGATCATCCAACAGTGTATTGTTTTAAACGGGCTTGTAGTTTATGAGATTAGCGCGTTTAATCAAACGAACAAGTAATCTCTTCCACTTCTATTATAAGTAGTGTATAAATTTCGCCAAGAAAAAGTAAAATTACTACATGCTTCTCATTTTGTTATAAGTTCACACGAATAATCTCGCGAGACAAAGGTAAATATGTTTTTTTTCTGCTGGCAGATCTTTGGCAAATTACTGCAATGCGAACAACGAAACGGCAGTGAATCAGGTGCCGTGGTCGTGGCAAATGAGGCACCCGTGACCGACGACAGCGACCTGCGGGAACACGTGGTGGGGATCCTGTTCGCGGCCAACAAACTCACGTCTCTACAGCGTCAGGTGGGTGACAGCTACGGAACCTAGTACTGAGGATTATGTTAGTGGCCAAGAAGTCAGATCCACGGAATTAAAAATATAAATGAATGAAAACTGGATAAAAACTCTATGCAGTGACAAATACAGTTGGCTTTATAAGACTTCTAAACTTTATTTAATTCCCAATTATAATTTGTTGGCGACATGTACTAATATTTCCAAGTTTACCACTTTAACAGTGGCCCGTCGATGAAACCTAGATGTCGCTGGTAATTGATTAATATTAAAGGTAGCACTGTCAATTCAATGAGGCGTTAGCATAGAAACTTGTAAATTCACCTAACGGGGGAAAAGGGGTGCCAAAGTCTGTATGGAAAAAAATAAAAAATTTACCGATTGGATTAAAATTTGGCATGAATGCTCTTCAACAAAAATAACGAAATGCGTGTATCAGGGGTTTTCCAAATTTTGATTCTTTTGGGGCTAAAAGGGGTCGAAAAGGACCAAATCAACAAAGTCATCGTCACAGAATTGAAACCAAAATAGCTGTGAATTATAGGATTAACGCCCAACGAAGTGGGCACGGGACAGCTAGTAAATAGATAAATGATATGTTAAATAATAATATATTGTGTGTTACTATTTCTGTGTATGTAATAAATATACCGTTTATAAAATAAAATCGATTTTGTGGGCGTGTCTAGGTGATGTCTCACATAGTGCAAGCGATCGGGCGCGAAGCGGGTCGCGTGCGCAGCGACTGGGAGGCGACCCGTCTCGCTGCGGGCGAACATCGCCATTCGCAGGACAATTACTGCTTCGAGATGCTCTCTTTGGTCAGTCACTATAATATTTTAACAGTTTTAATAGTGTATAGAGTTGACTACCTTCTTTTTGTAGTCGGTTAGAAAGATTGCACTTTGAAAAGTGTAAAATTTGATACACTTTGAGTCAAAATCTTGCAGGTTGAACCACAACATGACACACTTGACTTTTTCAGATTTACATCTTACGAGTACTTTTTATTTACGATTGGAGTCTTTGCACAACATAAAATTAATTTTAAAGACTCTTCTAATTACGATTTACTTTACAAAATAGTAACGTGTTACAAAATCAAAACGTAATAAGCCAATTTAGGCGCAACACATTTATCAGTTTTACGAATTAAATAAAATTTAAATTTTGCGTTACATACTTTTTACAATTTAGTAGTTGGCGCAACCGGCTGTTAGTCCATATCGCCAGCGATAACCGTATTTTAAATATTTACTTATCTATATTAAGATTAGACGTTTGTGGTATATTTTGATTTCTGAGTTTAACAGCCCCCTTTAAGTTTTGTGATGGATAAGATTTTACATGAAACGGACCGTGGTCTCCGAGCCTTTGTGGCCTTTGTTTTGATAAGATGTTACAAGTACATTATTATTATCTGTCGTAGTTGCTCGCCCTGAGCGGCAGCTCGGCGGGGCGAGCGCACTTGGCGCAGCAGACGGAGCTGCTGGCTGACCTGCTGACGCTGCTGCACACGGGCAGCGAGCGCGTACAGCGCCAAGTGAGTTCTGCCGGGAATATCGCCTCTCACATTGCTAATAAATTTGTGTTCAAACTAGCTAATGCCCGCGACTTCGTCTGACCAATGGATACTATAATATCTTGGCAGCCCCTTGCTCGGTAACTATAATTATAACCCTCGGGAACCGTACATATTTCCGGGAAGTCACAGTCCATCGCTGTGCCAAATTTCATCTAGATCCGTTCTGTAGTTTTTGTGTGATGCGCATAAAAACATACAGGCAGACAAAAATACTAAAAACAATTTTGGCTTCTATAGGTCCTATAAAGATCCTCTATATATGTTTTAAATATCTCCCATGTACAGACATAGCTCAGTTACAATTTTATTATAGGATGTAATAGATACGCTCATGCACGCGATGACGTCCGCGTGTAACTTACTACTGTCATTATTACGGGTTCTAACCCCGATAAAACCACTCATATTGTACTCTCGTTAATATCTTCAATGTACAAAGTTCGGTTTCACTTTTATTATATGTATAGATGAGTCCAATTAGCATTTCTTAAAGCTACAAAAACAAAAACTCAATTCAACATTGGTTCAATACGTTGTTGTTTTACAAAAGCCCATTAAGCATCTTTCATCATCAGAGTTCAAAGACGAGTTTGATGCTCCCGAATTCATTCGTTTGAGTAAATTTTGTAGGCATTAATATAAACGTTAATATGATTTATTAAATATTCGCAGGTAATATCGCTTCTACGCCGCATCATCAGTGAAATCCCGCCCCAGAAAATGATTTCGGCCATAAACTGCAAGAACGACCCCAACACCAGGCAAGTACCTGAAAAAGTATTGATTCGACTGGTGTCACTCGACACCCGAATCTCGAAATTCGACACTCGGCACTTGACACTCGTCACTTGACACTCGTCACTTGACACTCGTCACTTGACACTCGTCACTTGACACTCGTCACTTGACACTCGTCACTTGAAACTCGACACTCGAAACTCGACAGGGGTCACTCGACTTTCAACACTTGAGACTCGACTCTTGACACTCGGCACTCGACACTAGACTCGACATTCGACAGGTGACATTTGACACTCGAAACTCAAGGCTCAAGACTCGAAACTCGACATTCGGCTCTCGACATTCGACAGGTGACATTCAACACTCGATACTCGACATTCGACAGGTGTTCTTCGACTTGACACTTGACACTCGAAACTCGACACTAGACACTCGAATCTTGACACATGTTTTTTTTTTTATATAATAGGGAGGCAAATCTTTATATCGCTCAAGAAGATGACAAAAAGTAACATGTTTGTTTTTAGTGAGTCGCTGCTAGACCATTTGGTAGCGTACCTCGGGAAGGCGATTACCATCCAGGTGAAGCTGAAGGGCATCAGTCAAGCCGGCCAGCAGTCCACGGCCACCATGGCTTCGAGCATTGAATCTACCCTTCCAAACACGTGGTTTATGAAGGGGGACACCACCAAGAACCATGCACAAATGGTTGCCAATCTGCTATCCGATATGGCTGAGGTAAATGTTTATTTATTAATTAATGAATATGGCTTATTTATGATATATGATAGCGGTCCGCAGTCATTGAAAAGTTATTATTTTATTACTGAATGTGTAAATGTCTGAGAACGGAACAAACTTTCTTGGGAGGTAAGTAAACCTTGGAACGCTACAATATCTTTCACGCCTCTTCAAATATTTTGAATCATTTGGTGTACAGTTTAATACATCACCAAGCTTCAAATATACAAATTTTATGTCTTGTACTATTCGTGTGTAGAAGGAAGTTAGTATAATATATAATAATAGCATGGGTGCTCATTGCGAACA
>JADGIL010046708.1:0-24545 GCA_020352625.1 Cactoblastis cactorum
CATGACCACTTTTTGCTAGGCAATTTTTGTGATTCATATTCTTCTGTGAATTATCTTTCATAAAAAGTATGTCTCATTCAATAAACAGATGGGTGTAGGTCGTTTCAAATACGTATCTTAGACCATGACATTGACAATGACATTAATTTTACGTGCTATGGTAACAAAGTTTGACTTGGAATTGAATGTGATATAAAAAAATACTATACGTATAACATTAGCTTTAAAAATACAGTCCAAAATTTATAATTAATTATGTTAGGTATTTATTTATAAACAGACCCTTAGACATAATTGTTTCTATTTATACTAATATTATAAAGAGGTAAAGTTTGGAACTTTGATTGTTTGTTTGTTTGTAAGGGCTAATCTTCGGAAATACTGAACCGATCATGAAAATCCTTTCACAGTCAGGAAACTACACTATTCGGGCTATATTTTAACGCCCAACGAAGGGGGCACGAGTCGGTTAGTTATGTAATAAACTAAAAACAATAAAAAGAAAACAAAATAAAGAATTTTCGATAGACACAATTAAATAATAAAAACATTAACAACTTTTAAATCAACATTTACCTACATAATTAACATTTATCCTACTTTGCCATACTATATCATATTTTGGAAACGTCCTACCTATTAGAGTATTTATTTCAATTCGTTATAGTCGTCGTTAATTCGTTATGATCTTTGATCGGCAATTTCGCTCATGAATTATTAAATAACCTAATAAACATTGAAATGAACGGATTTTATCGCGGTTTAATCACTACACACAAAGGAATTTTATACTGTTTTAAGTTCTCTATGTGTAACTATTTATTGAGCTCCGACGTTTCGGATACTTTTCAGCATCCATCTTCACGGAAGACTTCCGTGACTTTTTCATTCATTCACGTCATTTCAATGTCTAATATTCGCGTAAACTTAAGAAATAACCTAATAAAGTTTTCTTAATTTACTTACCTCAAGTTTAAGCGAGTAGAAAATAATTATTTAAAATTGTTTTAAGCAGACCAAAACTTATCTTATGTCTATATGCACATTGCACATTTTAGTGTATTGAATTATGATTTCGACGATCAGTATTTGTCACCTAACGTTCATCTAAAAAAAATCGCAATTCCTTGTAAAAATTGCGACATTAAGGCACATAAAAGATTTTGCACCTAATTGGTGAATTGTTTCAATGATAATCTATGTTGGTCTTCGGTAGTGATAGGTCCAACTTTGTACCAACTTCTTCTTGTTTTAGTAATTTTGCTGTTTCTTTTGGGTCAAAAAAGAGTATTGTATTAGATGCAATAGGTTATGTTTTAAGTGCATTGACCTTATCAATAATTGCAAAATTGGCATCATTGGATGCTTCCATTGGATTTTATCAAGAATATTACAAGATCAGTCTTACGAACTATACTGTGCTCTCAGTTCCTTCCTCAAAATCTTTCCCGACAGACTTTTAGGTATACTATCAATAAACACCACATCCTTAATTTTTTTGTATGAAGCTACTTTCTCGTTGACGAATTCGCAGATGTTCTTCACATCAGCTTTCTGGCCAGGTTTGAGGACTACGAAGGCTTTAGGTGACTCGCCATTCTGTGGATGGGGTACCCCTATTACTGCAGCATCGTTGACGGCAGGGTGATCCCTTAAGACTGCTTCCAGCTCTGCTGGGGGAACTTGGAAGCCTTTGACCTGGAAGATAAATGCTTTTGTCTCGTATTACGTCTTTTGTAAGAAAGAATTAGCTTCTTCTAAATGGTACTTGAATTGAATTGAATTCGTAATGATTAGTGTATTATGCAACTACTGGCCACTAGGTGGAGTTGTCAGCAAGATACGTCAGATACCATCGGGAGACTCGAAAAAGATCTAAAACTATTGTTCAAAAATATACACAATAGATAAATAAGAAAATAAAGATGATTCAAACCTTAATAAGTTCCTTGAGTCTATCAAAAATAGTAACGACTCCTCTCTCATCAATAACAGCCAAGTCTCCGGTCCTGAACCATCCGTCTTCTGTGAAGCTTTCCGCGTTAGCTTGAGGATTGTCCTTGTAGCCTCGCATCACTTGTGGCCCTTTTACTAAGATTTCTCCAATCTAGAATATGAAGAAGATATTTTTTAGACAATTTTTCATGAATCACAAGTAAAATTGTGCATCCAAATTGATATTTTACTCGTAAAATATTGATTTCATATATGTATACGACATGTTACGAACATTTTTATTGAAAATGACCACCAAACCAAATATCTTAAGGTTAATTGGTAGTGAAACTCAAAATTGCTAAAAGGTAGTACGTACCTTGTTAGGTCCTAAGCTCTTGAGGTCCTCATCAACAATTTTCAGTTCCGTGCTAGGGATCGCGTTGCCCACAGTTGAATACTCTTCCGACCCTCTGACTGAAAAGCATACCACCGGAGATGTCTCTGTTAGGCCGTACCCTTGCCTGTAATCTATTTTACGCTGAAAAAAAATAAAATTATAGTATTGAGTAACAAAAATTAAAAACCGTATAATCAATAACCCTATATGTACCAGTTCAGCAGATTCAGATACATTTTTTTATGAGGTGGACAGCCATAAGTCATGATATTCGGTCATGCTTAGCTAAATAACCATTGTGGCTTATTGGTGTAATTCAGTTAGCAGGTATTTTTATGTAAGAGGGAGGTAAACGAGCAGGCGGGTCACATGATGTTAAGTGATCACCGCCGTCCATAGACAACTGCAATAGCCACGGGGTCACAGAAGCGTTGCCGGCCAAAGGCTTTTCTCTTAATTTATTTCCCATCTGCGAGATTATTCATTATCGTAATGAGTTAAGAATGATTTTTCTCTGACTAAAGACAATACTTGCAAGTATTTTGAAACCTGGTTTTTGGCTCCGGTATTCACTCGACCACTAGCCAGTAGCCCTGGTACGTGATTTAACAAGTACGACCCATGCCTGCTTGAAGGACTGAATGAAGTGAAGTCATATTCTGACTTACCTGCATTATATCAAATAATCTCGTGACATCAGAGGCGGCGCAGGGTGCAGCGCCACCGATCACTGACTCCAAGTATTGGTACACTTGCTTCGAGGCGGCTGGGTGCGTTGTCATTAGTAACACTGGAATTAAAAAAACAGTGTTTTTCGAATTTATTTGTTAATGTTATAAAAGTTTTAGATTCTAATCTATTTGAATTCAAAATATTTTGACCCTAACTTTGGGTGTCACGTCATATCCCTTACGTGGTAGACAGAGCCAGAAGTCGAGAGACTTGAAGGTCACGTTTAGCAGAATAATGGACTTACTGGCAAATGGAAATTCACGTAGGTATCATATATAATGACATCTTGCTAGCCCAACACGTAGAATCCCGTTTTAAGTCCTAACGTTTAATTGACTTACAATTTGCATACATACATACATATAATCACGCCTTTTTCCCATAGGAGTAGGCAGAGACTACATTCTTCCACTTACTGCGGTCCTGAGATACTTTCTTCGCTTCCTCCACAATTTCAATCTTTTCATACACGCTCGTCGGTTAAGGATACTCCTGACCTGTCCTTTTCTAAGAATGTCTTTTATTTGGTCAAGATAAGTTCTTCTAGGCCTACCCTTTCTAACGTTTCCGTCTACTTTATTTTTATAAATTCTTCTGGTCAATCTTCTATCTTCTACAATTTGCGCGAGACGACTAGTAGAATTTACGAGTCATCGAATGAGTGGTAGTAGTAACTCTTGCCTTTGTAAATACCCATTTAAATTGCTTTTATTATTCCTTTATTTAAAAACTAAGTAACCGAGCTATGTCTGAACACGGGATATATTGAGAAAGAAATATGTGTTGGGTCTTTTTAGGATCTATAGAAGCCAAAACGATTTTTAAGAATTTTTGTCTGTCTGTATGTTTGAACGCACATCACGGAAAAACTAATAGATTTCAATACGGTTTTTACAGTTGTATTGGAGAAGGTCTAACCTACAATATAGTTGGTTTTATCTTCATACTTAAAACCCAAGATATAGTATAGTACAATAGTAGTTACGCGCGTACGACGTCGCGGGCATAAGCCCATCTCTTAAGTTTACGCAAATATTAGACATTGAAATGAAACAAATTTAACAGATTTTATCGCGGTTTAATTAGATTAAACCGCGATAAAATCCGTTAAATTTGTTTCATTTCAACATAAGCCAATCTGTCATAAAAGTCATGCACACAATGTAGTGGTACAAATAGGAGGTACAGCTTACAAATAGGAGGCGCGAGGTACAATATATTCGTTCTGCACTTCTGGAGCGCCTGCAGAAACACATCAGGCTGGAACTTGGCAAGCGTCACCAACTTGGACCCAACCGCCATCTTATGGAACATTACCACTGATGCCCCGTAGATGTGGAAGAACGGCAGGATCGCCATCACCGCGTCCTGGTGAGAACCTGAAATGAAATGTATTTATTTTTGGATAAGTGTTGCACAATATTCCAATGGATAATCTTTATTTATAAAACTAGCTAATGACCGCGACTTCGCCCGCGTAGATTACTTAGTACTACTACAATAAATTGTATATCCCTCGGAAACCGTAAATTTTTCCGGGATAAACAGTAGCCTATCTTTTACTCTAGGTCATCGTCCATCGCTGTGCCAAATTTATTCAGATCCGTTCGGTAGTTTTTGTGTGATGCGAGTACAAACATACAGACAGACAGACAAAAATTCTAAAAACAATGGTTTGGGCTTCTATAGGCCCTATAAAGTAGCCCCAATATTTTTTTTAAATATCTCCCATGTATAGACGTAGCTCAGTTACAATTTTATTATATGTATAGATTTGACCTTCGAAGGCTTTGGCGCAACTCAATTTGTATGATTTTTCCCTGTAGATATACCTATATTTATCTTACTCCTACTAATAATATTGTAAATTCGAAGTTTTGTAAGAATGTATGTAAGTTTGTTTGTTTGTGTAAAATCGATTGGACGGATTATTTGTTATAAAAAATAATAATAACAAATAGTTATAAAAAAATCATATAGTGTTAATTATCCCATAACAAAAGTATCGGCACATTGGGGCTGACTAAATCTGTGTTATTTTTCCCTATATACCTTTAACAGAGTAAAATCCATTCATCATCTGACAGTAATCCCAGTAAGAATCATCAGCAATGACGCGTCAGAGCCCGGAGTCTGCTACATAAACTGGGTGATAGCGTCAAGTAACTGGTTTTTACACAATGCAACTACAATGTGTAAACAAGAAACAGTTTAAGGATAGGTTTTTAAATAATGGAGATTTGGAGAGGTTACTCGTTAAATATTTATTACGTACCAGCTAATGTCCGCGACTTCGTCTAACCAATGGATACTATAATATCTTGTCAGTCCCTTGCTTGGTCACAAAAAATTATATACCTAGAGAACCGTACATTTTTCCGTGATAAAATCGCTGTGCCAAATTTCATCCCGATCTGCTCCGTAGATACGCGTACAAACACAGACAGACAAAAATTCTAAAAACAATCGTTTTGGCTTCTATGCCCTATAAAGACCCCTATATATTTTTTTCTTAAATATCTCCCATGTACAGACATAGCTCAGATACAATTTTATTATATGTATAGATGAATAATTCATAAATAAATGTAAACAACCGACTTAATGATACCTTACCTGTCGTTTCATTATAACACCTTATACTTGGATCACTAAGCTGTTCGCAGTTAGCTATTATGTTTCTGTGCGTTAATTCCACGCCCTTCGGAAGACCAGTTGTTCCACTGGAGTAAGGGAGAAAGCAGATATCATTCGTGCTCCTTCTCACTGCTTTCAAACACGACGTGTCCACATGTGGGTCTTCGGTCAACTCGTTGAAACCAATAGTTCCTTCTGGTAGTTCTTCTCCGTTCGTTTTTACAACGATAATAGGAATATCCAATTTGGCATTTTTTAATGCATTTTTGACTGTAACTACTACTTCTGGTAGGGTGACTACAATTTTAGCGTTGGACATTAACAGCTGCCTTTGTATTTCATCTGGAAATATAAACGCAAATTTCGTATTAAATATTTTGTGTAATAAACATATGGCTCCATCAAGAATGTTCTAACCCTGTTTCGAAACTGTAGTGTAGACGATATCCCAGGATTGCCTTCTCTAGTGGAGATCTTAATATAAGTACACAAAAAAGCGCGATCAGATGGTTTCAAAATTCGTGTATTCTTGCAAACGAAATATATTCAGACTATTTAAGTCAATCTAAATTAGGCAGAGTTTAAATTTACATTTTTGCCACACTACTCGTATCATTTAAGTACTATCACATAAACTATTAAATATGTCATCAACAATTTTTTATTATCATGTTTTAATACACGTGATTATCATTGAACAAATAGGCTCAAAGGTCATACTGAACCATAATTATAGGTTTATACTAGCAATTGATATAATAATATCATGATACAAGTCTCGAACTTAGTTTGGGGCTAACTCAATTTGTGTGATTTGTACCTATATATTTATTTATTTTGCCGTCGAACGTCGAAGATGTCCCTTTTCACCGTACTGCCCGTTTCACCTCCTCGTTTATTTTACGAACCGCTAAGGAATGGAATTCCCCCTCTGCGTCGTTGTTCCCGAATTCATTTAATATGGGGATTTTCAAGGTAAGAGTGAATGGGTATTACTTGAGTTCGCGTGCTCTACCTTAGACTTCATCGTTACTTCCCAAACAGGCTGGACGGCATCAAGCAGGACTCAAGTCAAATGCACTCAAGTCATGATTGAAAAAAAATATCGTATATATGAAATGCTGGTAATCAAAAGTCAAAACTTGTTCTTATGTTATCAACAGCCATTTAACACTTGGAAGTCTAACTAAAATTCGTCAGTAATAAGTTGCAAACAAAACCTAAATGAGAACTTTTCGATAGTAAGCATTATTTATTGTAAAATTCATTGTACTTATCACCTCTTTTCGCTTTTAAGTCGATATAGAGGTATGGAGCCACTACTAGTAGTGGTATGGTGCCACTACTTGTAGTGGTGTGGAGCCCAGCTACAGGCTTATATTTAGCCTGTAGCACGAATGGGCCGGCTCGTCCGGGGAAGTACCACACTCCCACAGAAGACCGACGCCTGGGTGGCGGTAATCAGCCGTCATGCTCCGTCCGGTGAGTGGGGGAGCCGGGGGCCCAACTTCTTCCGTTTTTTACAGGCCGGCAACGCTTCTGTAACCCCGCGGGTGTTGCAGTTGTCTATGGGCGGCGGTGATCACTTAAAATCTCGTGACCCGCCTGCTCGTTTGCCTCCCTCTGACATAAAAAAAAACAGACATAGTCAACAGGCTTCATGGTTAGCGTCAATTTCTAGTTATTTAAAAATAATATTAATGATTATTTAAATATTATTCCTTTTATTTAAATAGAGGTAATTATCATCGTTCTAATTTCGTAATGCGATGAGATAACAAGTCCTACTCAACTTTGTAGTAAAGTGTACAGGTAATAAGTTGTATAGTTTAATCTATAAGTTTAGATTTATACAATTAATTTATCACACATTCATATTCTTATAATCTATACCAGGAGGAAGATACTAACGTCATTTTCACTGCTACCAATCATGTTCATGATAACAATGGTCTTAATATCTTAATAGCTTATAATAGAGTATTTCTGAGTGTGTTTTTCCTTACTCATTAAGTACTTTTCCCGTTACATTTATTTTATTGCTGTACCAGGAATGTTGACATTGTCTGACATGTACAATAACCGTCCCGCGACTTCAGCTGCATTGTTCCTGTTTGGTGGGAATCAGGGAAAAAGTATTTTCCCTGATTCCCCTTAACAATAAATTGACTAGAATTTTATGTAAATCAAATCTATTCGGAACCTGAGATTAGCGCATTAAAAACGTATAAGTATACTTTTCCTATTTATTCAATTTATTTGTACTTATACAGTTTATAAAACATATGTAAGTACTACCTATCGGCATCTGTGACTTTTTATGCGTTGCATTGAAATATTTTGAAAAACTTACGTGCAGTATAAATCGGGTTCAAGGTAGACACCACTCCTCCTGCTTCTAGAATTCCCAGGACTACCAGAGGATAGTCCGGGATATTAGGCAGCACCACTGAAATAACGTCGCCATCTTGGATACGGAACTTCTTTCGGAGATTTGCGGCAAAGGCGTTAGACAGTTTGAAGGCCTGCTCGTATGTGTATCCCCGACCGGTCACAGCACATACCTGGAATGTCAAAATACAAATTAAAAATATGTTTTACTAGCTTTTGCTCGCGGCTCCGCTCGCGTGGAAAATGGTCTGCCACTTAAAACTATCCAAGATAAACAATCCAGCGGTTCATCATCTGCATGTAACTCCGTCTTGGACCAAGACAGCTTTCAGAAGGCAAGCTTTTTTCCCGACTTAATTGACATGTATCGTTATATTACTACCAAATTTACATGAAACCATTACAAATTGTAGCCTATATGTTATTCTGATGACCTTTATTACTGTAAAATTTCATTCAAATCCGTTCAATTAATTTTTCGTGAAAGGGTAACATACATCTATCCATACATACATCCTCACAAATTTTCGTATATTAGTAGGATTTTTAAATATATTACACGGATGTGTTCGCTACAATGTTCTAGACTTGTATTATGGGATACTAACTCTACAATATTTTATGTAACAATAAATACAAGTGTATTATAAACATCAAAGATTTAAGCCAATCAGAAAATAATAATTAATTATAAATAATTAATTTCATTACACATCCAAGAATTAAACTATCCACGCATATTATTTTTGTCAGATTTTTACCTTTTCTGTGTAACTTTATCACTTGTACTACATATACTAATCTGAACGAAAAACTAAGAGAGTAATATGTGAATAATTAATTAATTCAAAACTATGATTACATTGCTGTAACATTATCTTCCTTATTACAAGGCCAATAGATAACAAAAACAAGTCATTGATCTCTCATTGTTATATTTTATTGAAACGTATTTGTTTCAATAACATTAACTATCATTAGCAATCGGCATATCTTTCTTACGAGAGAATCAAAATCTTAAACTGAAATAATACATTACGAAATCCTACTAATAATATAAATGCAAAAGTTTGTGAGGATGTATGTATGGATGTTTGTTACTCATTCACGAAATATCTCTTAGACGGCTTTGGATTAAACTCAGTAACTACAGTAGTACAGTAAACTAACTAAGTTATATATGTTATACATATTATATAGACTACAATTTCTAATGATTTTATGTAATTTTGGTCGTAATATAAAGACACATACATATCATTAAAATCTGCCTTCTGAGAGCTATCTTGGAGTATGGCTGCCTACATCCAAGATCAAGGTCAATCAGAAAATATAATTTTCCATCATGACCTGATGGTCAGGCATATTAACCATTAATCCATGGAGGAATACCTCCATTTTCAAATCCGGAGTTGCCGTCAACTACAACAGACTAGCCGATTACTTGAAATTTTAAATTTTGTATTCTCTAAATATTTATTTAAAATCATTGTGGTACATTGGTTATATAAGGTAATTTTAATACAATAAAAAGTACACTATGTCCTACCATTAAAATTTATAATGCTAAAGGTTAATATCATTTTAGAAAATAATAATTAAGGCATAATTACCATTAATTCTTTAAGAATCCGCTAGATGGCGCTTTTTCATCTTATCAATTACTAATATGATTTGAATATTGATTTATTTCTATTATTTCACATTATTATACATTCAATTCGAAATTTCGCGGAAAAAGTCGCGGGCAACAGCTAGTAATTACTATAGCATTGACATTTTTCTAGAATCGTGTTACAAATGGTAGGTACAAAATAAACTCTTTAAGCGACATATGTATAACTTGACACGTATGCCATTATTTAACGAAAACTTTAATTCTGTCGTAAAATAAGCATAAAAACTCATTGTACTAGGTACTACATGAGAAGGGCGTAAAATACAAGTACTTCGAGTATATTGTGAGATGTTTTTAATTGTGACCTTTATTCTTATATGTATTGCTGGAGGTCATACTCAAAACTGGTAAATGTGTTACGAGTGTGTTCGATGTGATCGAGATAATAATCCACGCAAATGAAGTTGAATTTAGAACCTTAAAATAAGTCGGTAGAGATAAAGTTTGAAACGTAGAACAGAAGACACTTAATACTTTTTAATTTCTATGATTAAATTAGATAATATTCAACTTATTAAAGATAAATTTAAGAAAAAATGGGAATATAATCTAAAGGTATTTAGTCCTATAATAATATTCTCGTCACATATCCATTTCAAATCAAAATAATAATTCAAAAATTAAAAACCTTAAAAAGCACGTCGCGTCAAAATTTAATTTTGACGTGACGTGCATTTTGGATCGACCACTAACTACTGAGAAGAAATGCCGAAAAAAACTCAAGCTGTTAAAATTTCAACATTTTTTGGTGACTAAATTGTATTTTTTGAGGTTTCTGTATTCATTTTTGTTTAGTAAGTACTAAATAAATAATTTATTAATATTATGTTATAGTTACTTACAGAAGCGGTCCTTTCAGGCCATTTATCAAGATTCTGCCAAATGTAATCGTTTAGCATACAATTTGGTAGATCCAAGTTTTTGAAAGGCGACTTGACCACCCTGTCACTGGTCCATACACTGTTTCTTCTGACACTTACTGTCGCGTATTTTGAACCCTGACAAAATTTGTCTAAAGTTCTTTTTACTCTGAACAAACTTTTGGAAGACATGATGTACTACCTGAAATATAATTAAACATTTAAAGGACTAGTGATCGACATACCTAGTGGTATGAGCCTGCTGCATGCTTTTTTTAAGCCTGCAGCATGAACAGGCCGGCTCGTCCGGGGGAGTACACTCCCACAAAAGACCGACGCCTGAATGACGGCTATCAGCCATCATGCTCCATCCGGTGAGTGGAAGAGCCGGAGGCCAAACTAGCCCGCCGTCCCCAAGAGGGAGGAACGCTGGGATACGCTCTTTACTTGAAGGTTCCGATGTCGTATTGGTCCGGAAATACCGCTGCAGGCAGTTCGTTCTACAATGTACGTGGTATAAAGTTAAATCTTTTTTTTTCATCGATATTGATGACGATAACAGGTAGACGTTTGAATTTTTCACAGAATACATATTTACACAGAATAAACATTAAAAATAAATAATTAAATTAAGATTAAAAAATATATATTATATATATAATAAAAAATAAATAAATTTCAAATTGTATCATTATAGTACCCCTCGTTTAACGCGTCGGATGTTAAACATAAGACAAAAGAATAACAACTTCCTTATACGTAAGTATGCAAGCAGTAATCACATCTGTATACCTACTCGTAAATTGCCTTTGTAGAAGATGCTCTGAGATAAGCTAAAAATAAACACGTTGGGAACAAAATGTATGCAAAATGCACTTATTAAAGACTAGTTTATGCCCGCGATTTCTTCCGTAACTACTACTGTCAATATCTTGGGTTTTAAACGGCGTATCAAGATCAAACCGACGCTATATTTTAAGTTAGAGCTTCTCCAATACAACTGTGACAACTACAAAATCCATCCAGTAGTTTGCGTTGCGTTTGTACAAACATACAGACAGACAAAAATTCTAATAATAATCGTTATGGGTTAGCTTCTGTAGGTCCTAAAAAGACCCCCCCCTACATATTTTTTTCCTCAATATCTTCCATGGACAGACATAGCTCGGTTACAGTTTTATTATACGTATAGATCATTCTCAGCTGTTGCTTACCATAGTTACTATTATTACTCGAAGTTTCAAAGACATGGATATACCTATATACATAGTAGTATTTTTACCCAACAAAATTAAAAGGAAAACTATCAGTTTTAAGTTAACCTTCACAATACGAGCGATAATCGACCAAATGTAATCTACATACTCGCTTTCGAAAAATATTTAAATCAAGTTCATATTTAGGTATGTGCCCCACGCTTAGAGCATTAAACCTATGGAGAAGGCAAAACTACGCGTTCCCCTCAGCAAAATTCGTGGCCATATGATCATTCACGTTGTATAAAGTTATTCGTGGAGGGTCGGCTTTATTATACTCACCCCTCGCAATTTAACAAAACACATCTAACTTACCCCTCTTTTCGCGTCAGGGGCTAAAACATAGCTAAAAACACACCCGATTAAGTCGCCTTTCTAACAAAAAAAAAATTATCCAAGTCGGTTCATCTGTTTGGGAACTTGATGCCTATAAGGAGTTAAAAATAGTTATTATGAAATATTGTTTACTTTGAAGTAACTTATAAGTAGGTAGCTACTTAATTTCCAAGTTAGTACGTTCAGATATCTTTATGGTTCAGATAAACAAGCAAGAAAAAAAAGTATAGAGATAATGTTAAATATATCAAATATAAATACAAAATTCACCTACTATAAATACTTAATTTATTTAAATCAAATGCTAAATCTAATGGGAACAACTTTATAACAACAAACCATGTTATTTCGAAACAAGAAAACTAAACATTCCGACCTAATCAACATTATTTATACAATCTCATTATCTAAAAATACCAAAACAAACAAAGAATAATACCTTTATTTAACGCTGGGTATTGAATGTAATATTTTATTTAATACTCTTTTTGAACCTTAAACCTTGAAACACTGAATTAAAACGTGCGTAACGCGTATCCGCTAAACCTCACTGAGTTCTCTACACTAAACGTTGTGAACACACACTACTTCTCTACGCTACACATACAATCAAACCGGTGTATTACATTTTATCACTGACTGGAAGTATAAACACAAGAAGGCGTGCAACATTAGGCGTGCGCAACGTGCCACAGTTAAGTTTCGTTGTACCGAATCTGATCCAAAACTTTCTAAAACTAGTATCGTAATGTTACAAAAACGTTACGAAAATCTTAGGAGGATTAATATTACGTTTCGTAACGTCAATCCTCCTAAGCTTTTCACTGAAAACCTCCCCCTAAATGACTTGATATTCCATCATTGCGCAAAAACAAACAATAATATAATATGAACTTACTACGATCAGGTTTTTCTTATAGACGAAAAGTCGCGATTTATTTTAATTTTCAATAAATACTCTGTCGGAAATAATCTCTTACTATGCTCGTTCCTGTTATGAATGAGTGGAATACTAATTTTTTGAAAAGACAACACATACAGAGATTAACAAACAGAGCTATACAAAAAATTAGTATTCCACTCATTTATAACTAGTTTATGCCCGCGACTTACTCCATGCGTAACTTACTACTGTCAATGTCTAGGGTCCTAAGCGAAATACTTTTTTAAGTAGTTAGGTATTTATTTTTTTACGAAAGTACCCTTATTATTTTCAGGATAAAAGTTTTAATATTTCCAAATTAAGTACCTTCCACGCTGATCTGAGAGCGCAAAATTGCATCAAATTCACCAGCTGGTTCTCATCCCGCGTAGATTGTAAAAACCAATCAAGGCACCATATCTGAGTTTCTATTAATTCCAATAATAGCCCATCATTCAGCTAAGCATAGCTTTAATCTCACGACTTTTGGCTCTGTATACCCCGTAAGGGATAATGAAGTGAAATGGTATCTCTATCTTTAAAAAAATAAATAATTTTAATTTTTTAAAGGTACTTTCTGTCTGACTCGTACCTTATACCACCATATCGCAATCAAAATATTACGTAAGCGTTAGTTTTGGTATAACATTAGCAGCGGTCGACAAATCAATAACAATGAAGTTGGCTACAAACCAGATTTCGTAATACAACATTGAAGTCTAATGGTGGATCAATGAACTAAATTAGATTCGTTGATTTTATGGGTTGGTGGGACTACTTTAGTTGCATGTATTGTAATAAATATATTGTGTATGTATGTTTATTGTAATCATTTCTCTCACACACATTTATAATTGACTTGTTTTATTTAAGCTTATATTTATGTATTTTATGCAATATGCTATTTATTAGTTGTAGATATCCAAACATCAATTAAGTTGTCCTACCGGTTTTGTTGTTTTGATTATTATGTAATATGTTTTGAACTTTTTAAAAGGTTAATGTCAAAAACGTTAAGATAAGCAAAGTTATATTATCTACCTACTTTAATAAATCAAAAATGAGTTTTATTTTCTATTATAAGTAGTTGTGTATAGTGGTTTATCTTTTTGTCTTTCAAATAAAATTTTTACACCTCATGCTCGGCAAAGTCTAATTATATGTACCTATATCACGAAATGTCAAAGTAAAGCAAGTGTTTGTACCATGGGAGATAAATTGTATGGAAGATCTTAAGAGATTAAAATGGATTTGGAAAATTGAAATTCGTATGAAGACTTACATACGCATACAGCCATTGCAAAGAGTTTTTATTTTTAAATCTAATTTTTTTCGAACTGGCAGCCATAAATAGAACGTAAAAAAGAAAGAAAATGGCGCCATTCTGAAGGAAAATAAAATAACAATATAAAACTTTCAAATATGTTTACTTGAACTGTTACAAAAACGTCGTCAAGTGATTTAACCCCGGAGTTTATTAAATTAGATGCTTTAGGTTCTATTAATAATCTACTATTATACTTACTGGGAAAATCAAAAGTTAAATATATTTTGTAGCACTTTCTTTTTATTGCCTCGCAAAAGGTATGAAAAGTAGAGTATTCACCTCTGGAGTAAAGGACTGTCGTAGTCTTGAGCTGATTGTATCCCTCGCTTCAGTCAGAACTCTATATGACTTCCTCGCATAGAGTCCTTCGCTACGCTCGGTAAGCTCGGAGAGCTAGATTAAGCGGTTGGTTAGTCAATTTCTAACTGTAAATTTTGATTTATAGTATAGGTATGAGGGACATAATCTACTATAACATATTTAATGTTTACTAACCGACCCGTACCCACTCCGTCGAGCGTAAAATATAGCTCTTATTTTGAAAGGTTCAACCAACTGTTTGGTTGGTTTAATGTTAAACATGATAATCTCAGGAATCAATCTATAATAATATCGATATGTATATATATATGATTTGTCCTTATATATATAATATGTATATATAAGGACAAATCACACAAATTGAGTTAGCCCCAAACTAAGTTCAAGACTTGTATTATGGGATACTAACTCAACGATATTAAATAAATGTATAGATAAACATCCAAGACCCAGGCCAATCAGAAAAAGATCATTTTTTCATCATGACCTGACCCGGGACCTCCTGAGTATCGGTCAAGTACGTCAACCGTTACACCACGGAGGTCGTCGTATATAGATATTATGTGACAAATTAGTGTGGTAGATAGTTGTAGGGCTGGAGAGTGACAAAGGGTATTATATTATTAGACGCGAGCGATGCCGCGGCTGAAAGCTAGTATTTAAGAATAAATTTGAAAACCTTTTGCAATAGCAAACATTAATCGATGCAAATTGGGTTAAGTCGAACACACACTAATCATTTTATTTATTTTTTCTGTTTATGGATAGGTCATAAAAGGTCCTTAATAAAATAAAAAACAATTGAACTGATCATAAAAATGTATGCATAAATTTACAACTAATATAATACACCTAAAATAATAAAAATATACTTCTTATCGTAACGCCCAAACAATAACTTAGTAAGTACATTCTATAATTAAGCTATATATTATTTAAAAAAAATAATGAATACTTCAAACCCAGTTTAAATAAAATATATTTTAATATAGTCAAAAATTTCAAATATTTGTAACATTACAAAACGACACATTTACTGATTACTATTTATTCTGGGTTTAAATATCTATTAACATTTTTATATAAATTTACTCATAACCGTATTTTTGCAGGAACCTTTCCTCATTATCACATTCTCAAGTAGGTTTCCATCATTTATCAAGTTATTAATTTAAAAAGATGTCCGACATGTTATAAGACTCAACGTCAAACTTGTAACACCCCCATTTTTGCGTTAATTATGTACTTCGGTTTTTGTTTATCCACCCAACGAGCCCTTTTCTATGAGCCTAAACACGATGTACGTGCTGTTAGTTGTAAGAGAAGTTAGGTACTCTTCAGATTATCCTGGCTGCAGTAGCAGGTCAAGATCACCATATTGTTAAGTATAGTGTTATATGATTTGCTATATGTATGAAGTTTCAACTCAATCAGTGCAGTCAAATTGTACTAAGAGTCCATTAAATGAATGATCAACTCTACATCATGTCGGAAAAGAGAGACACACACACCCACGCACGCACATTCACACACACACACGCAAACATCCACGCACGCACATTCAAACATACACACACACACAAGTCAAAGCTACAGCACCCCTTCGTAGCCCCAAACTAAGTTTGAGACTTGTATTATGGGAAACTAATTCAACAATACTATAAAATAAATACATAATTATATAAATAAAAATCCAAAACCCAGGTCAATCAGAAAAAAGATAGAACCCGGGACCTCCTGAGTAGCGGTCAAGTACGTTAACCATTACACAACGGCAGTCATCGAGATGCGACCATAAGGCACTCAGGAAAAAAGATTTTTTTTATGTCAGAGGGAGGCAAACGAGCAGGCGGGTCACGAGTTACTTATGATCTACCTTGCTTTCAATTTTTATCACGCGTACATTTTCTTCAAATCCTTTCTTAATATTTTTCCCGACGCAGTTTTAGGAATATCATTAACCAACACTACTTCTTCGATCCTCTTAAAAGAAGCGACTTTACTCGCGACGAAATCTTGTAACTCTTCAGACGGAACCTTCACGTCCTTCTTCAGAATGACGAAAGCTTTCGGTGTCTCCCCGTAAAACTCGTGAGGAACCCCGATGACCGCTGCTTCAGCTACTTTTGGGTGGGAACGGAGTATACTTTCTAGTTCAGCTGGAGCTACTTGTAGTCCTTTCACCTGTAATAAATTAATTATTATACGAGGTAGACAGTGCCCAAGTGTTTATAGTGTCAGATAGCTAGCTCATTACAGATTTTTGTATCGGGTGTTTAATTTTAATTTATGAACAATACACATACAATAATAAAGGTAACCATTTTTTTTATTACTTTATCCTCAATTCGAAAGTCTCTCACCTTAATGAGTTCTTTAATTCTGTCGGTGATCTTCAGGCCATGCCCAGGCTTGTTGTTGTAATGTCCCAGATCACCAGTTTTGAAGAAACCATCTTCTGTAATACATTCCTTGGTAGCTTCCTTATTTTTGTGATATCCTTTCATAACTACAGGACCTCTGATGCAGATTTCACCGGACTGAAAAATTAATAGATATTTTTTGACGTGAGTCTTTGAATTTTCTACCATACGATGGCAATCCGAATAACTTAATGATAATAAAATTGGGGGATAAAGTATGGAAATCTATCCTCTACATCCAAAATTAAATTATACCAATAATGGATACTTAAAGTACAACGGCACAGATAGACACAAAGATTCGTAACTTTTGCAGAAACATAAACAGCGCTATTTACATTGACAAGGTTATGACAAATCTAATGTCCATGACCTTATCCTTTACCTACTTAGATAATCTTAAAAAACTTGTTTGTAAAATATTTATGGCCGATATTATGATGTAACTATCAAGAATAGAACAACGCCAGCCAAGTGTGAGTCTGACTTTAGCGGTTCGCAGCATAAAAGAAGAACCGAATCGAGACGTATGGTCAGCAGAAACATCCACCACATTTGTTTTTTTTATGTCAGAGGAAGGCAAACGAGCAGGTGGGTCACGAGATGTTAAGTGATCACCGCCGCCCATAAACAACTGCAACACCCGCGGGGTTACAGAAGCGTTGCCGGTAGTCGGGCCTCCGGCTCTCCCACTCACCGGACGGAGCATGGCGGCTGATAGCCGCCATTCAAGCGTCAGTCTTCTGTGGTACTTCCCCGGACGATCCGGTCCATTCATGTTGAAGGCTAACAAAGCAAGCAGCAGGTTCCACACCACTACAAGTAGTGGTTCCATACCACTACAAAGTTGTGGCTCCATACCGCATCGTCCGATGGTGACAGGTGGTCGCATTACTCCCATCAAAACCCTTGTCGTTCCATAATAACAATAATTAAAAATATGATTATACTACTATAAGGGTCATCAACATTGATTACCTGGCCTATAGGAACATCCTTCCCGCTGACAGGATCAATAAATTTCATCTGAATGCTTGACAAAAGGACCCCGCTGCAGTCGTAGTCTTCAATCTTGGTGCCTATGAAGTTGGTTGTCCCGAGCGACGTGGTCTCTGTAGTTCCGTAGCCTTGGGTAAATTCTAGATTTTTCTGAAAAAAATTATGATATAACTACTTTTGATCCACTTTGTAATGATATTTCATGATGACCTTTTTGATCAAATGAACCTAATGTATTTTGTTAAAGTTAATTGTCTATATTAATTAAAATGGAAATTCAATGTGACCATAAGTCTGTCATTGTCAATTAATTAATATTTATAGCTCGTTCTTATTAGCTCGTTGTAGAGTATTATTTAGGTTCTGCAAAAAACGTTGAACCAATTTGAAAAAAAACCAAAGTTGAAATGAATTGGCATTGAAATGGATTCATAATTGTCGATTGTCGGAGTAATCGGGTAAAAATCATTCAAGCAAATCTCCTTAACTAATCCTTTGCGCAGAACAAATGCAATTCTTCCCAGTTGAGCTATTATACACTGTTAATAGATCTAATTTTTATACATGGAAGAAAACCCATATTTTATTGACTATTACTTTGAAAAGTTGTTCAGTTTCAAAAACTTTTATAGAAATTTTGTTAAAAAATGTTAGTCTTCTGTAAAATACACAAGAATGGAATGAATGGTAACCGTAGATGGAGAAATTTTAAAACATATTCAGATTTGTTTACTTACATTACTCTTTGCTAAGATAGCTTCAGCATCAGAAGCGGCGAGAGGTGCAGCCCCACACAACACTCGTCGAACGTTGCGGAGATGTTCAGGTGTGACGTCAGGATGCTTGCCCAGCAATATTGCTGGAAATCAAAGGATCAAATCTCCGATTAAGACGATAGAAAATGGCTAGGAGTGGCGGTCATTTATGCAAGGCACTAGCCTTGCCCCCATAAAAAAAAATATATTTTAATATAAAGCCCAAGTAGTAAGTTAAAATGAAGTAGGTCTTTGATTCTAGAAAATGCTAATTTACGCTTATATTTATCAATACTCATAATATGTTTCTCACTCTTAAATAAGTTTTTTTTTCATTAAAATTTTGATATAACTAATTACTTACCTACTGGAGGTACAACGTACAACAATGTCACATCTTGAGTTTTCAAATGATTTAGATATAGATTTGCAGAAAATGATGAAAAAGTCGTCAATTTACATCCACTAGCAAGATGGCCGAACAATACTACTATCATGCCGTATATATGATAAAATGGCAGAATGCAAGGAACTATATCTTGGAAGCTACCTGAAAAATATAGAAAAGAAGTTGTGTTAGTACCTCAAAATACAAGTCTTAAACTTAGTTTGCGGCTAACTCAATGCTTTTTTGGTCTCTATATATTTATTATGATGCAATGTAATAATTTAAAGTCTGTAACTATGAAATAAACAAAGCTTTATAAATCAGAAGGCTTAATAGATAAAAAAAAAATTCATTAAATAAATTAGACACAACACAACACAATTAGAAATATTTATAATTTGTAAAGTAATACATTATTCAATATATTTTAAACAGATCTGGTGTATTTTATAAAAAAGACAAGTTTATAAAAAACAAAGCTCTAAATTTTTTTTTATAATTTTCTCTACATTTACAGTATAATTGATGCGGAAAATTGAGTTATAAGTTTGATAATACTTACTGCTAGCTAATTTTGGAAAGCAGTATTCTTTTCTCTTCATAATTTCTATCGCCGACATTACATTCTTATAAGTAATTTGTACTCCTTTGGGTAAACCAGTCGTGCCACTGGAAAAGGGTATTATAGCTAAATCATCTTCTTTCCTCTCAATTTTATCTAAAAGATAATAATCTGCTTTTCCATTCTCTGCTATTTCTGAATACTTTATCGCACCATTTGGTATAGCTGTATTTGCTTGTTCAACAATTATTACTTTGGCATCATTTTTCGCATTTTTCAATCCTTTTACTACTGAATCATAGCAATCTGGTGATGTTACTATAAGTTTTGGCTCTGCTATTTCTGAATGATGAGATACTTCGACTGTAAAATATAATATATTTATTAGGTTCTAAAAAAGTAGTGGTATGGAGCCTGCTGCTTGCTTTTTTAGCCTGCAGCATGAATGGGCCGGCTCGTCCGGGGAAGTACCACACTCTCACTGAAGACCGACGTCTGAATGGCGACTATCGACCGCCATGCTCCGCCCGGTGTGTGGGAGAGCCGGAGGTCCAACTGCCCTCAATAAATGGGGAGGGCGAGGGTTTTTTATAGGCCGGCAACACTTCTGTAACCCCGCGGGTGTTGCAGTTGTCTATGGACAGCGATGAGCATTTAACATCGCGTGACCCGCCTGATCGTTTGCCTCCCTCTGACATTATTTTTTTTTTTTAATAAATAAGTTGTTATCTAATTATGGGTTGTGTAATAATCTCACACATTTGTAATTAAAAATATATTTTATATATAGGATAAATATCTCCTTTCGTAATCGCCATAGTTTAACTATATTTTTCTTTGTAATATTATTGCCCTTCTTAGTGTTATCTTAAGCGTATTTATCACCGGTTTAGTGTATTTTAGATATAAAGATTATTGGATCAACTTTGAATATTTATTTACTAAGAACCATAGATTGAACTTTGCACAATGTTCTTAGATAAATCGATTTATAGTATTAATAGTTTTCCAAGCAAAAAAATCTTTAATACAGAGAATTCTTCTCACATGCGATAGGCTAGTAAACTTTAACTGTGTATGTGATACATACATGATCATCACACCTTTTTAATAACCTCTCACCATGTGTGATTTGTCCCTATATATTTATTTATTAATAAGCCTACCATTCAGCTAAGTGTCTTCTTTGAGTTTCATTGCTCTAGAACCTTTCTATCTAGTAAGGATTAAAGATAATGATACTATATCTACATTTATAAAAAAAACTAGGTTTTGCTGCAGCTTCTCTTGCCATTCTCCCACCACCCGTATTTAATATGAATTAAATACGGGAGGTGGGAGAATGGCAAGAGAGAGAAAGTAGAATATGTCACTTTCTGGCCCATCAATTATGTATCTCCACATTAAAAAATCACACTAATTAGTTTTGACTTGAAAGACAGACAGACAGACACACTTTCACATTTGTTATATTAGTATGGATGACATGACATTTGAATTTGCAAGGGCAAAGTCCAAGATTAAAGATAAACATAATGCGTAAATACCACCCACAGTAACATTCTGATAAGGATAGCACTAACACCAATAAATTTTTTAGTTATGATAAAGCAAAGAAAGTGACAATAAAACAATTATACCATAATACAACTACTTTTCAAGTAACTTTATGATAGATCTCTATTCGCAAGTGATATAGTGGTGATTTTGCAATGAATTTTAATATGTTGATGTACCTAATGACACTTTTGCCTTATCTATGAATACATTGACTACGTTATCTTGTTACCACTTGTTCATTTGCGAACGACAACGGGTTTGTACGTAAAAAACTTACTAGTTAAAGCCAGTTTAGTATCTGAGTAAAAAGTTATTTAAAAGTCACAAGACATCTAATGATGTTTATGATACTTAGTAAATCTATCCGAAGAAAATCATTTTCTTGTAAACTGTCGCCACTATTATAGGTACTAAATGACTTGCACTTCGACAATGGTTTTCGAGTTAAGCTTCAAACTCTTAGTAACAAGCCTTATCTTCGAAAATTCTACATATAAACTTAAAATTTGTATACATAACTATTATATACCTTAAAGAAGTTCGATTATGAGATTTGTACCCACGTAGAAGTCAAGCTAAATAAATATATATTTAATCATAAAAATATATTTAATCTTACTTATATTAATATTAATTAAATAATAAAGAGGTTATAAAACATGTTCTTTTGATGTATGCTTTACACTTTTTTATAGAACAGTGATAAAATACTGATAACAAAGTGAGTCTTAGTTTATTTAACTACAATAGGGTTTCATAAGTACAGGCGTAGTTTCCACATTTCAAAACTATTAATATAATTAGTTTTTTATTTACTTTTTGTCTGAGAAATATACATACATCTTCTATTAATTGATTTTTTTATTGGTTTTCACAGTTGTTGTAACTAAAACGTGTATTTAATTATTCTGTGCAACTGAGCAGATGATTCACACTTAAGTATACACACTACATAACATAAAAGTCGCTTTTAGCTGCCTTTTAGATCTTTAAAACTACGCAACGGATTTTGATGTTTTTAGTAGATAGTGTGATTCACAAGGAAGGTTTTTAAACCCGAATGAAGCCGGAGCGAGTCGCTAGTTAACAATATTAAAATCTGACAACACTGAAAATACAGACAGTAAACCTTTAAACTAAGATTAATGCTTGCTATGTCAAAACCCACTCGTAGAGTTCTAAAGGTCATCTAAAATCAACTTACATTCCTTATAAATAGGGTTGATAGTAGTTAAAACACAGCCAGCTTGCAAGGTCCCAAGGGCGGCTACAGGGAATTCTGGGCAGTTGGGCAGCATGATCCCCACCACATCTCCAGGCTTCAGCCCATACTTGACCAGGAATGTCGCGAAATTAGCTGCATACTTCTGAAGTTGATCGTAGGTGTAAGATTTCTTGGTTTCTACGCTTTCCTGAAATCGATATATAATTGTTTTAAGTACAAAAAAAACTTGCCGCACTACGGGTCTTTGCTTTGGTAAAAAACCATACTTTGACCATAAAATGCGAAAGTGTGCTTGTGGATTACCTGTAGGTAAAAGTGATACAAAGAAGTGCCCTTTATAATAAAAACTCCAACAAATCTGATTAATATCTTTTTATGTAAAATAAGGTTAGTAATAAAATAAGGTTTTAAACCTTTAATTTATCTAAAGTTCGTTCAGCAGTAAGTAGATATCTTCATCATTTTTGAATGATAATGATTGTATTTGTTACGAATAGTCAAGTAGTATGTATAAGCTACATCATAAGGTAGTATCTACATAATATTTGAACATTAATAAAGGCCATATTATTATACTGACCTCCAAAAAAACTTCCTAAAACCTTTGTGATCTAAGGTTATTTACTAGCAAATTAAGATACGACAATTCTGCCTGTGTAGTATATAAACCAACCCAATATAAAAGTAAACACTAAAATGTCACTCCTCGACGATCTCCTTGGTGTAATGGTTAACATGGAGGTTGCTAATCTGGAGGTCCCGGGCTCGATCCCAGCTCGAGCCAAGATGGAATGGATTATAAGTGGCCTAGATCTTGGATGTTTATATATGTATTTGTTGAGTTAGTATACCATTTCACAAGTCTCGAACTTACTTTGGTACTAACTTAATCTATGTGATTTGTCCTTATATATTTATTTATTTTATAACTAGCTGTTGCCTGCGACTTCGTCCGCGTAAATTTAGAATTCATTGTATAATAATGTGAAATAAATCAATATTCAAATCATATTAGAATTTAATAAAATGAAAAAGCGCCACCTAGCGGATTCTTGAAGAATTAATGGTAATTATTTGAGTTCATTCAAATGACGATAACTTTTTTTTAATTATCCGATTTTGATGAAACAAACTTTAAATAATTTTCCGAGTTAAAACAAAGCGATAGGTGAAAGTTTTAAGTAAATCGGTTCAGTACTTTCTGAGATTGGCGTGATCATATATCTACTTATACAGACAGACAAAAAATTCAAGAAGAAATTTTTTGCTTTCTATTATTCTTTTTAAAGGTCTCTCTGTCCATTTTAGTCAAAAATATTAAATGTACAGACAAAATATTTTTACTGTTTTATTATATGTATGTATATAGATATAGATTATTAAATCTTTTAAAGCTCTAAAATGCAGCTCTAAAGCCCTTATTCATGATTAAAAGAGAGATAGATAATTCTTTATCACCATTTTATAGCCTTTAGAGAATCTTTAATTCTTAAAATTCTCATAACAGTTCATATAGCACTTATTTTGACTACTAATATATTAATTGGGCTTATAAGCGGATGTATAATATTACAATAAACATATTTTTCTCAAGTTATTAATCGATTTAGGCATTGAAACCAGAAACATTTGTCAAAATAATGAATAAAATATATTATTCTAAATTAAAATTATTCATGTTGAAAACGTTAATATTTTTATAACATATTTGCTCGTAAAGTGGCTGTAATTACACCAATTTCAATATCGTAATGTATTTCATTACGCACTTGTGCGTTATTGTAATGCAAAACGCACGAGTGCGGTAATGTAATGTAAACCGCACGGTTTTCTAAGAT
>JADGIL010046757.1:0-12949 GCA_020352625.1 Cactoblastis cactorum
CTGCGGAACACCAGCATTCACGAGCATGGATTTCGAGCACTGTCCGTCGACTACGACCTTGATGCTAAGCTAAATAAGGAAGCTGGAGACTCATTTGCAAAATTTCTCAGGCAGCCCATAGGAAGGCAGCTTCGTGAGTAGCGCTTTGTGCCATACCCGATCGAAGGCTTTCGCAATACTATTTTCAGCTTTGTGTGAATGGAATAAAGTTAAAATCCAAGCCTGTTTCCACTAGCCTGAATTGATCCTAAAGCGGTGACGGTGACAGTAGCGGCGCGACGAGCCACCGCGCGTATCCTTGTGACAAATATAGGTAATTTATCATGAAATTACTCTGCTCAACTCCTCCAAATATGGGAATGTTCCCAATCACATGTGAATCGTTTTGCGTACGTCGATCTAGATTTGATCCCTAGAGTAAATATGAAATAAAGTACCACTAATCATATATATCTTTTGAAAATTTTGTTCAAATATCTATGTTCAGTATTAAAGAAATACAATCTATATTCTGACCTCACGTCAAATTCCTACATTCAATCCAGTCAAAATAAACGTGAAAATGTCTCGAAATGTACTAACTTCGATATAAAGAATATATAAATATTTATAGTTATTTAATTCATGAAGCTTTATATAACGTGATAAAAAGCTCACTGAGTAAAAGTTATCGTAATGTTTACTTTTATTGTCCCTCTTTATTACCCGCTTTTTATAGCTTGCCACCCCGGGGGTTGATTTTTCTCAGAAAAGAGCTCATAGATTCTTACAAGTCATCTTACTTTTACGCTGACGCTTTATGAACCGTTCTATTTAGATTTTAGTACATATTCATTAATTATTTTATCGCATTCTTTTGGCAAATAGTATCTACTTGTATACATACTTGATACATATAATTTCATTAACTATGAATATTTTATTAACTATGAATATTTAATTATTTGAACATCATTAATTATGTCAAAAACTATTTTACAGTATAAATAAATATAGTTAATACAGTTTATTTATTTAATTAATTTATTTAATTGTGACAACATTTAGAAGCTTTTGAGCACTAAATGTTTCAAATAAATCTAAGTTCCACAAGAAAATATAAGTATTATTGATAGTATATTAATTTAAAGTTTTTTATAGATGTTTTCTGCTGCAGTTTTAAGATAGTGGTTTGAACTTTTAGCAATTTAGGTGATCATCGGGCTAAGAAGATAAAGGGTAATTATTAATTATAGGGCCTTAAATGAGCCAACATGAACTTTTTCATTACACTACTTGAGGTCTTATAATGAAGAATATAATGATGCAAGTTTATAATGGCTAGAGTAAAAACAAAAGTAGGTTAATATGTAGCTATAAAAGTTGCGTTATTATAAGAAAATAAGTACGATGTTACAAAGTGATCCCTCGGAGAGCGAGCAATGCCAATAAACACGTTTTATGTGCTTCAACATTTGAAATATTGCGTTTATATCATCTACTGTCGTATTACATTACATTTATTTATCATCTTTATCCCCTACGGTGTTGACAGAGTAAATAGTCGTGTGATTAATAAGTTTACTTAGCTGAAAGGTGAACTTATTAATGCAAGGGATGGATATTCAGAAATAGGGATTGATTGATAGACCATTAAATGATTATTAGTAAAAAAATCAAAAAGCTTTAGGTATCTTCGATTAATTTTTACAATCAATGAGAAGCAGTTGGCAAGTTCTACGTTTTTCTTTTATATTAGAAGAGCACAAAAGAAACTTTTTGTAAATTTGTATAATAGTTACGACATATCTACATATACTCACGGCTATGTAACTTTTTAAATAAATAAAAATAAGATTATGATAGTTTATAATAATATTATAAAGAAATTAATTGTAACTATGATTGCTTTTTTGTAAGGGCTAATCTTCAAAAATACTGAGCCTATCATGAAAATTCTTTCACAATCAGAAAGCTACAGTATTCTGTGCTATAGGCTATATTTTAAAAACCAACGAAGTGGGCACGTATCGGCTAATATTATATATTGAATACAATCTCAGCTGAAAATGCGTGACACTCGGTTGTCTTGATATTTTAAAAACCCACAAGACGTGTTTCAGCGGTGATAGAGAGTTAAAAGATTTTGTTTACTATCTATTGATAAGTACTATAAATTTTGAATTATCAACGAATTTTAACGACATCCATAAAAGCCATCGAGATAGGTAAAATACTGCCAAGAATCAACAGTAAAGAAAATTTAATTTAGTGAAGTAAATAGGTATATTCATTTTTTCTAGAAAATATGTGCTAAGTAGCTTTTGTTTTTCTTCTGTGCCTTTTCGGAAAAAGCAAAACTTTAATAAACAAAATAATTTAATTTTAATTTACGTCTATTATTTCATTTATTATAAACTCTTAATAGGCAGACATTTTATAGTTACAATAAAGTCTAACTTTGCAAGAAATACAAACCTATGGTAAATAGGCTCGAAAACGCTGAAATATATGACTGAAATTTGAGTTCAAAAATTACATAAAACGATAAGGTTACGAAATCCTTCCAAACTGCTTATCGTAACCATAAATGATTTTTACTGTGCTATCTCCATAAAACATTAAATAGCGACCTCAATTTGGGACACTAGATACTATTTCCGGGTAAAGCGGTTTAATGTTTATCTTCTATACATATAATAAAATTGTAACTGAGCTATATCTGTACATGGGAGATATTTAAGAAAAAAATATATAGGGGCTCTTTATAGGCCTATAGAAATGATGATGGGCCTATAGAAACCAAAACCATTGTTTTTAGGATTTTTGTCTGTCTGTCTCTCTATCTGTATGTTTGTACTCGCATCACACAAAAACTACCGAACGGATCTAAATGAAATTTGGCACAGCGATGGACGATGACTTAGAATAAAGGATAGGCTAATGTTTATCCCAGAAAAATGTACGATTCCCGAGGGATATAATTTATTGTAGTAGTAATAAGTAATCTACGCGGACTAAGTCGCTATCTACTATTCTGTAGATATGTACTATCTATTTTTAATCAAATTATTTACTTTTTTTTCGTCTCATAAGGATATATGTTCAGTCGGAGTCATTACAATCCAACCTAGCATCAGTTCTATCTGACTCCTGTGAACGAAGTTTAAACAACTACTTACTTTAATGAGATTTAATTGTTCCTTTACCCTTGTGCACAATTGTACAGTTATATGTACATATATCTTCAATAATGACAGTCGTTAACTGTACAAGTTGTTGTCTCACGTAAGTCCCACTAGTTTGTCGGAAGCCGCACTGTCGTTGATTGCAGTTGTATAGCTCTCGCATCCCGGGAGGGCACTTGCGAGCTGACTGCTCTTGTTTGTCTAGTGATCTATCCACCCACCCCCTGCATGTTTCAATTCTCGTCTGTATACTTTACGATAAAACTATCTTATGCCTAAATAAGCGCATATCAAAATTTTAACTGTTATAGTTTAGATTCCAGAGTAAATATTATATTTAATATAGGTATGTTTTTAAATTGAAACCGTTATAAATAAACCGATCCCCGCAATTTACCAAATATCATTTGTCAACGACACCGACATTACTCTGGTCTCTATATATGGCTTTCAACTCAGTATTTACTTAATTATATTGGGTAGAGTATGGATAGAGTTACAGACTAGTATCGTGTTTAACTAATTCTATTACTCGTCTTTTTTCGTTAAGTTATCCTCAATTGCAGACATCAAACAAAAACTAATATACCTATGTATCTTTAATTCCACAATACTAAGCTGTATAGCTGTAAAACATTGACTAGCAAACAATATGTTTTCTAATGTACCTACGCTTCATGGTACACTTGGTTTCTTACAATAAGATATGTGTAGTCTATTTGATATAAACAAACAAACAAAATTGATGGTAGAAAATTTTTAAACATTTAAGACTGCACTAAAATACATCATGTTGAATAAGAATTTTTCTGTACAATACAAAAGTTTACCCATTATTCATTTTAAGAGATTTTATAACAAAAACAAGTAAAACATTAATATCGTTTATGGATATTACATTTTCTCATGTCAAAACTACCTTATAGGTTTCTTTTTATGTCCTTGCTTATTGGTATCTCAACTGTAAAGGACGATGATAAAATATAGTATTAAGTTTACTCATGTGGAAAATTACAAGCTGCCTGTGTATTGTTCTACTGGGAAGTTGATAAGTGTAAGTCTAATTCTTAAAATTATGTATCCACTTGCAGTCTCATGAAGGTAGGTATGATTGATTTCCTTAAAAAAGTATGTTTTTCAAAAGCAAAATTAATTAGCAACTTGTATTAAGTCTGGTGGAACTCAATTTGCTAAGTTGAGATTTACCAACCAAGAAAAAACCCTGTGTTGCTCTTAATAGATATTTTGAAAAAGCAATAAATAGAACATTAGCTTCTAAAGGCCCCTCCTTTTATTGTTTATTATATTCTGTTTTTAGTATATGTTATTATAGCAGCAATTTACATGATGTAAAAATTTTAACTTAATTTTAGCTAGATAAGCTATCATAGCTCAGGATATACAGCCTGGTGATAGGTTAACTTAAAATATAAAAATACTTAAATTTACTAATGTAAAACAAATATTTATTTGCAATAATTAAATCAGACAATTTATATTCAGTAAATATCTATAGGTGGTGGTCTTCCATATAATAGCTTCCAAGACACTGGTTGATTCAACTGTGACAGAAAATCTTTTTTCAGAGAAAACAATGGCAAAATAGAAGATAAATAATGTAGCATTTCATATGCATCTGGGATATTGTCCCCTTCAGAAGTATACTTGTATAAAATCATACATGGAACAGAATTATTCAAACAAATTTCATACAGCAATGATGCAAATCCTCCACCATATATCTTTACAGATGTATCTACAAGCTCATGTTCCACCCAGTTAAGTGTTTTAACTTTACTTTTGTGTTGACACATCTCGCTCGCAATATATCTAAATGGAGAGGTTAATATATGCTTCTTCTCATGAGCATAACTACTTGTTAGTATTATAACGTCTTTAATACATTTCTCTTGAAATTTTTTCACAATATCTTCAAGGAACATTTGTGCATATTTGTAAACAAGTGGAGCTCTTATTTGTAAAACAACCAAATTCGGTGATAAAGATTTATAAATTTCGCAGCAACTGGAGAGATTATCCGAATTTAGGTCATAAGGATCATATCCCAAAACAGGAATTAATGCAGGACTATATACTGAAGCTATTTTATACATATTCAACGAAGAAATAAGAAGGTCGCAAGCCAACTGTCCAACATTTCCAACAGCTACGCTAGGAATTACCAGTGTGTATTCACTTAATTTCGAGTTATCATAAAATTTCCAAATATTGCTTCCTGCCATTTCACTAAAATTGTTTTCGAAAAGTCAACATTAAATTTAGTAAATTAAATTTATAATTATTTGGCAAGTCATGGCTGTCAAATTAACGTTAATGTTGCTTTTTTTTTTTGTTTGTCCCTTATGGAACAGGCTAAGGTCAGAGACCATGCTGCCTCGTCATTGGTTCAGAATTCTTCATAAATATGTCTTTTAAGTACCTACATATATTATTCCATTAGTAAAATTTTGATAATTTAACGTCATCAGTATAATTTCAATGTTAATGTTGCGTTAGCGTAACTTTTTTATTTTTTTCTTATTGTGGCTATCAAACATGTGCTTTTATAGAGATTATTTAGCTAGTGTCGATTTTCAATTAATTATTAATCCCCGTTTTCTTTTGACTGCATTGTTTGTTCCATTTTCCAAAAAATTTTTTGCTTTACTTGCAAAAAATGACACATATATGATCTCACAGTTGTATTTATTTTTTAATTATTGTTTGTAACTTCATTTTAATTTTCCTGTCGCCTATTTTTGGTCACATTTATACTGATCCATGTTATATACCATAGCTAAGAATATGTATAATATGGCACAGATGAGCTGAAACGGAACTAACAAATATTACCGCTGGCAGCACACCTTTGGCAATGTCATTCATTTCATCTGTATAATGTATTTTAATCGTGTATTTTATAAATATATTTTTTTATTAAAGTGCTTCATTGTAATGAAAATGAACAAAGCCACAATCCGTAGCTCCGCTATAAATGTTATTTCAAGTATATACTTAATTGGCTTACGCTGCCACAGCCATACAGTGGACACCTTCACAACGCGTACTGCCATTGTTTGAAGGATTAAATTAAATTTTTTTTTGTAAGAAATTGGTAGATGGATATTTTTATGGTAATCAGGAATGTTATTCCTACCACTAGAGAAACAATACAAGTGTTTTAAAAATTTCGGACATCGCCTGTTTCTACCTATGTCGCACCACAAAGATGTGGAATAATCTGCTAGTTTATGCGTTTCCCTCCTCTTTAGACCTGTGATCTTTCAAAAGAAGCGTGAAGAAAGAGTTCTGTAGGCCGGCTTAGCAAGGTGTGCGAGCGGAGGATCACCTTCCTCCGCTGGTCAACATTGCTTCTGGATCGCGCAATCAGTTACCATCAGGTGACATGCGGTCACTTAGCATCATGTGACCCGCCTGCTCGTTTACCTCCCTCTGTCATAAAAAAAATAATAATAAACGATAGTAGCGCCCCTATTAATTTCGCTATTTTCTTGCCGCACAGTACATATATGTACATATACTAGATGTTGTCACTGTCATTGCAATTAAACGAATGTCAAAGAAATAATGACGAATGTATCTTTTCCGAATTTGATCTCATTCTATTAAATTTTATTCATTCTTGGTGATCCTATTTACAAAATGCTCGTAATACATTTTTACATTGTGTTGAAGAATTGAGAACTGTTTAATTGACTGCACGAAAATCTTAACATACATTGTTAGTTTGATTATGACCGAAGCAGATAGTGTCGACCCACAGTTGCAAGATTTTATTCTAACCGAAACACAGAAACAACGTTTTCAGGTTTGTTTCTCTCCTTTTACAGTTTAGTTTTATATGTTAATTAATTGATTAAATGGAATAAATTTCTATAAGTAGATTCATGAGCGATGTAATAATGTATATCTTTCGACCTTTGCCCTTGCGGCACTATTTGGTAAACATACCTATAAATAGATAATGTTTATTCAAAGTAGTTAATAGTAGCTATATTATATTGTTGTTTATTGGTATCTGTAGTAAGTATTTTCTCTTTTTAAATTCAGTTCAAAATATCAAGTTTCTCCAAATAATGCTTAATGCATTGGTCTGATAAGATCTAGGTAATTTCCTTGATTGTGTTTTTGGTTTGATATATAAATACTTATAGATTGTAAAAATCTTTCTGTATCCTGATATAACATTTACTATATGTACTACAAATACATATCCATACTAATATTATACATTTGAAAGTGTGTTTCTTTGTCAGTTTTTGATGTCAAAACGTATTAACAGATTAGTGTGAATATTTATGTGGAGGTAGTCAAAGCTGGACAAAGGCTACCTTTTGTCTCTTTCTATCCCCTCCTCTGTCCACATTTCACGCAAGCAAAGCCGCAAGCTAAAATAGTAATAAATATGTGTGATATGTTACAGGTCCTGGTTCACGGTCTAACTGACACATGCTGGGACACTTGCATGGGGCATCCTTCCACTCGGATGGATACAAAGACTGAAATGTGCATCATGAACTGTGTGGAAAGATTCATTGATGCTACCACTTTTATTACTAAGCGTCTTATTAACACAACAAAATATAGGTCTGACTCTCGTCTTGAATTCCAGTAATTTGCACTGACAGCAGTATAACGTAAGCATTGACAATGTTCTCTAGCATTAAAAACTTTTTGCATCGTCATCGCAGGAAGTTCATTATCACCGGTGCCGTATTTGGTGGTCTGTACTTATTGACTAGTTATGCTCAGAAGAAGTTAAGAGCATGGCAGGAACAAGAGGCCAAGAAATTTTTTGAAATGACAAGGAAGAAGCAACACTTTGAAAGCACAGAGCGTACTTGCAACCAAACAATTTTGTCTTTATCAAAAATTGTCTCTGAAAGCATTTTGAAAGTATTAAATACTGAAGAAATAGTCCAAAAGTTACAGGATAGTCCAGAAAACAAGTTGGCATTATGGGAGCAATTGAAGATCATGATTTTTACAAGAATCTGTGTTCTTGTGTATGCACTTTGCATATTACAAGTGACCTTAAGAGTGCAGCTCAATGTGATAGGAGGGTACCTCTACAGAGATTCGGTGCACGAAGAAGACCCACTCATCAACAGTGAGCTACAAGCAAAATACCTTTCTCTATGTCACCATTTTGTTGGAGCGGGAGTAGAGGATTTAATCAAACAAATAGAAAAGGCAGTCAAAAGGGTAGTGGAACCTGTTTCCTTGAAGAAAAAGATTACTCTTCAAGAAGTAGAGCAAATGTTTTGGTCTATACAGACAATCTTGTGTACGGACACAACTGAAGGTTCCGGTTCAGGGAATCCAGTTAAGAATATGGTTCATTATCTCACAGGTCATGTGGTAATAAATGAAGCCAAACTAGATACCATAGTAAAGGAAACTATGGATATTTTAGAGAGTGATGAAGTCATATCTATTGCTATGACATCAGTCAGTAGAAGCTTTTCTTCTATAATTGATGAAGTGGCAAATTTGTTTGCCACAAAATCAACTCCAATCACCAAACATGATTTGGAGATTAATGAGCATGTAGTGACGAATGGAGCTTTAAAATTAGGAGGTCCTGTAGAGCCTTTTGTAGATATTAATAAGGTAGAGTTACATTTTGTTAAGCTTTTGCCCGTGGTGAATGAGCTCATAACCAACAACAACTGCAAGGGCAACACAAACATTCCAGATTTACTGACGCAACAGTTGACTCTCAATGACAAATTAAAACTGCTAGGAGCTAATATCTATGAAGTATTTAGTAGTGCATAGTATCAATACAATTAAAATCGATGATTTCTAAAACACAATGGTGTGCCCTAAAAAGATTTGAATATATCTATAAGGTGTACAGAATAAACAAAAATTGAGTAAAAATAATTGTTTAATTTTATTATATTAAACTGATACCTCTATTTGGTACTTGTTGTTTTTGAAATCATTGATAAAAAATTATAGTTATTGGCAATTGAATTAGATATAGAAGTTAATAATTCTCGAAATTCTCTTCTGTGGTGGTATGCTAAAGCTTTCATGGATAAATACTTACTGGGTAAATATAATAATTGTAATCTGTACGTACGTATGCAAAAAATTCAGTCACTAAATAGCACATTAGTGCCTCCTATGACTGGTAGCTTAGGATGGTATTTAAGTTGTTTTATATTATTATCATGCATTTTCGGGGAAATTAATAAATATCTAAATATTATTGAAGTGCTATCATTATCTACAACTGACCTCAATATTTTTCTAGTTATCTGTAGTCTCTTGGCAAGTAGTTGCAACAGAACATTGGATATTAGTAGATAGATATGTGATTCCGTAAAGATAAATCACATTACTACAAATGGCCTCATGTAATAGTTTTTCAGAAAAAAAAATAGAAGTTCAAAAAAATTTACACTAAAAACCGGTTAAGTGTGAATCGGACTCGCGCACCAAGGGACTCGGGCTCGCCAACCATTATACTAATGTAAAAAAACGGCAAAAAAACTTGTGTTGTATTGAAGAAAATATTTGTTATTCTTTTTTTACTATTTGTTGTAATAGCTGCAACATATTAACCATCTGTGAAAATGTCGATTGTCTAGCAGTTCATCAATGGAATTTTGTGTAAAAGGGTCTTGTTTTACCCTTTGTTACCGAACCCTAAAAAGAAAGAATTTCCATGTTGACTCATTCAACATTCAATCCTGGGTAGGATACTGCAATATACCTAGCTGCCTGGTATTACGTTTGACTCCGAACCGAACACAATTTTTTTTTATTACGAATCGCCACCATTTTTATTTTTATCAATACATGTTTATAATATATTGCTAAAAATAATAGTGTTTACAATTTTTTTAAACGATCTCGCAATTTGATAACATCGTTATAAGTTCAAAGTACTGTCAAAATTATCATCAGAATTTTAATAACATACAGAATGAATATCCAAGTGCATAAAGTATTAAAATTCCGACGTTACCGTAAATATAAATCTATGTGTATGCAGCATTTCCCAAAGTGGGTGATAACTCCCCCTTGTGGGCGCTACAAGCCTAATGGTGGGCGGTAAGAGACCCAGAAAAATATGGAGACGTTGTGTAGAATAGTGGCTTTAAGTAGGTAAAACAATGGGGCCGCAATTATTTTTTATGTAATAGGGGAGCTAACGAGCAGGCGGGTCACGTGATGTTAAGTGATCACCGCCGCCCATAGAAAACTGCAACACCCGCGGGGTCACAGAAGTGTTGCCAGCCTTTAAAACAGCCTATTCATGCTGCAGGCTAAAAAAGCATTGCTGTATGCTTTGTTATAATTTATTGTCAAAGTAGGTAGACAGTACGCAAAATAAGTTTGGGAATCCCTGGTGTATAGTTTCAAATTTTTAAGGAGTAATTCTGGTGATGCACTTTTTTATTTTTACTGAATTCTATCAAGCATAGGTACATACATAATATGAAATCAAAACAAAATATCGGCTCGCTGATTTGAGCTGGAAAGCCGCGATTGAAAAGTAAGGTTTTTAACTTTATACTACGTACGACACACTGAAACGAACTGCCTGCAGCGGTATTTCTGGATCAATACGACATCGGAACCGTTAAGAAAAGAGCGTACTTATTACCATTAAAGGCTGGCAACGCTTTTGTGGATGGATGTTGCAGGTGTCTATGGGCGGCGGTGGTCACTTAACATCACGTGACGCGACTGCTCGTTCGCCTCCGTCTTTTATAACAAAAGAAAAAAGACACTTTTGGTATTCACTAGATAAAAAATTGATACTTTAATTAGTTTATATCCCAGTAGCAACCCGCCTCGTCTTCGCTTCTTAAAAACCTTCCTTGTGAATCACTTTAAAAAAACCGCATCAAAATTTGTTGCGTACTTTTAAAGATCTTTGTTTTCTTCTATGTAGTGATGGTGATCTGAGTGAGAAAAATTATTTTTCTCAAGCAGATCAGCAGAATATGCCAGCTGCGTCAAATCTTGGGCAGATTGTAAAAGTCAATCAAGGGAAAGGACTTGAAGGGTTAGGGGAGTTTTTGATCTACATTTATCTATATATACACACCATTCAGTTAGACTGATCTTTGAGTCTCGCACACTTAGCTATGTCTTCTACAGGCACAAGACTTGATACTGTATCTGAAACAGTAGTGCCAATTAATTAATATTATAATATCTCTGCGAGCCATTTTATCTTTCTGTCCAAATCTCGTGTTTTCAATATTATCAATTCTCTGAATATATTTAAGTAAGTAAATATTGTACACTAGCTAATGCCTGCGACTTCGTCCGACCCATGGATACTATAATATCTTGTCAGCTACTTGCTCGGTTACAATAAATTATATCCCTCGGGAACCGTACATTTTTTCGGGATAAAAAGTAGCCTATCTTTTAATCTAGGTATTAGTCCATCGCTGTGCCAAATTTCATCCAGATCTGTTCAGTAGTTTTTGTGTGATGCGCGTACAAACATCAGACAGACAGACCAAACAATCGTTTGGCGTATATATTTTTTTCTTAAATATCTTCCATGTACAGACAAAGCTAAGTTACAATTTTATTATATGTATAGATGAGTTATCTATCTTTGACTGACCTCAATATATATTTATCGAAATTTTAAATAATAGATCTGATTATAATTAATCCTTTTAACAACATTGCCCGGGATTCTGATTTTCATTAAAAATATTTTCGTTTTGTCTGTCCTTGGTTTTTACGGTTTATTTCTTAAGAATTATACTCAAGTTTACACAACTGTGGAAATCGTTTCAAAAGATTTATTACTTTTTATTTATTCAAAATTAAAATTTATATAAATTTATTCATTTAAAAGATAATATAAAATCCGAGAATTCGTTTTATGTCACTTGAAGTTACGCGACACTTCCAACTTTTCTTCTTGCACTACTTATATCAATAATACAAGCCGGTAGTGTCAAAGGACCGAAAAACATCATATGCACCGTACAGAACTTAGTTGTAATAACCGGAATACGTCCGTGACAATGATGATATCAGTTCGCGTTTACTCGAGAAACATTGAACTGTGCTCAACCTTAACATTCTTCAAAATAGACATGAGCAATACATAATTATCCACTTTTAAACTCATCATCTCGGCTAAAGACATGTTTGAAACTAGAGGATAAAAAACAATCTGTTTTGGTAACGAATCCCACTTTGATTTTTCAAACCTCCCATTGTTCGCGTCATATGCTATGATCCTGTTTTAGACTACCTACTACCTACCTACCTACCTTGAGACATGATAATAAGTTTGCAAAAAATGTGGAGAGAACGTTTGAAATTGGCACAGATCACCCCCAATTGGAATGTACCTATTTTAACCCCCGACGCAAAACGAGGAGTGTTATAAGTTTGACGTGTGTGTGTGTGTGTCATTCTGACCGGGTGAACCGATTTGGATAATTCTTTTTTGTTATAAAGGTGACTTTATCGAGAGTGTTCTTAGCTAGGTTTTAACCCCTAACGCAAAAAAGTGTCGGGTTTTTTTGTTAACCGACTTCAAAAAGGAGGTGGTTCTCAATTCGGATAGTTTTTTTTTTTTTTTATGTATGTACATCGATTACGCAGACGTTTCTGATCCGATTTACGTAATTCTTTTTTTATTCGACGCAGAATGTTTGCCATTGGGTCCCATATAAATTTTATCCATTTTGGGCTAGTAGTTTTGATTTTAGAAGCAGTTTTGACAAAATTTTATATACGTAGACGACTTTTTTTTTTTT
>JADGIL010046794.1:0-10363 GCA_020352625.1 Cactoblastis cactorum
GAGTTTGATTTATAGCTGTACAAAAAGTTTAACCGACCTTGCATCAGAGTCCGCCACCTGCATTAAGGAATCAATTGAAAAAAATTTTTGAAGGTTCCTTATAGTCTAATATTTTATTCTGTCCTTTTCTGTACCCTCGACTATGAACCTGTTACATCCGTTTACTTGGAAATGTAAATAAATTTCGCATTATGTGGCTTGTTGAGTTTTAGATTGTTCGTGTGTTAAACTCTGTAATGATCACTTGTTGAAGAGATTACAAATTATGTCCCCTTTCATAAAAGAGCGTTCAACATCAAAGAGATCGCCGCTAGGAGGCGTGTCGTCGGCCACTTCTGAGATGCAACACCCTCGCTTTGTCATTCAAATCTCAGAAACATTAGCTCCGCTCTCAGACCGCCTGCATAGTACAGAACACCAAATTATCGCCAAAAATGCCGCTCCCATACAACTGACGGTCGCCATCCAAATCCGCTTTTTTCATCTCATTTCACCAAGTATTAACAACCAACGCATAAAAAAACTTAATACCCACATTTATTTCGAGATTTAACTCGGACAAGATAACTTTAAATTCCTCAAAAGAAGGTTACCGTTACGAATGGGCTTAAATGCAGTGACATAAAAAAGCTTTTTTTAACCAAATAGCACACACGGGCCGGGACCCGAGTCGGCCGTAAGTCATCGAAGCTGTCAAGATAAAAATGAGTGAATGGACACCTGCCGCCACCGGTGTTACGCGTGCGCCCACGCTGCCGCGCATAGCGCGTATCATTCAATTCCATTTTTAAAACACCATCACTTCACATACCATTTGTATTGTTATTACATCAGTGTACAGTTCAATTTTGAATACAGAATGTTATTTTTTTAAATTGAATCTTGTGTGATGATCACATAAACACGGCTTATTGTGATTATCTTTTTGAATCTACTTCGGAATTAGCTTTAATAATGATTATTGTTGTTTTTAAAATATGACTAACAAGAATTGATACAAGGATTTTCTTTTTTTTATTATTATTATAAATACATCGAACCACACGGTAAAAGATTAGGATCAAGACTTTTCAAAACAGTAGGGGGTGGTTTAATTGCAAAAATTTTGGTCTTAAATTTGATCTGTTGTGTTTCGCGGAATATTAGTCACTCAGAATGTACGCAATAAAGCCGGGTTTTTGAACTGGAATCGACTAATTATGGTTGGGCGTGACCCCAACGTGTATGAGCCATTAAAGATATATCATGAAGCTTCGCCGCTATGATGCGTCATGTTCTACGTACGATGAGATACGAACATACGAGTAGTAATCGGAAGATAACGGGCAGGCTTAGATTAATCATGATTATTTTTGTTTTTATAATATACATATATATTTTCTGATTCTATATTTTTGTGAGGGTCAAATATAAGCATTGTCAGATAAGGCTGTAGTTGATGTGTCTAGAGTTCCGTACCCAAAGTGTAAAACGGGAACTCTATTACTAAGACTTCGCTGATGTCATGAACCGTGAAAGGTTAGACAGTTGAAATCTTCACAGATGATGTATTTCTGTTGCCGCTTCAACAAAAAAATAAAAAACTATTGAAGGGGAGCTCCCTTACAACAACATTTTTTTTTTGCCGTTTACCATAGATAATGGTACGGAACCCCATCATACGCGAATCCGACTCGCACTTGGCCGATTAATTTTTAATCATACTTATTTCACTTAAATCACATATTAATATAAAACTTTATTCGATGTGGACAAAATGCTGAAGCTATGTTAAAAATAGTCATGGATTATTACATGATTTTCTTAATTAGATGAATAATTAATTTTCCATCTATTTTCAACTTATTCTGCTTGTAAAGCTTAGTAATTAAATTCATTCAATACTTATTTTAATATTTTAAAAGTTATGCATTGCAAACTTAAAATTGATATCTCGAATTTTAATGATTAAATTTTGAACTTACTTACGCATATCTGTGTAGCGGAGGTCCTGGATTCAATCTCAGAATTAATATTAATGTTAGTTTTAATCTAACATTGAAATTGATAAGTAAAAAAAAATTAGCTTATATCAAAGTCAAATAATAACTAAACTAGTCAAATAATATAACTTATGTCAAAGTCAAATATTTTTATTCAAATAAACTAGAATCTGGCACTTTTAAATTTTCGATTTGTTACTTTAATTTGATTCAGCAGTGATTGATGTCAAAGATTTACTTAAAATTAATTTTCAAAGCGCAAATGGAGACGAAGCGGCGGCACAAACTCCATTGTAGCATTTTCTTCAGAAACGTAAATTTACAAAAAATTTCAATAATAATTATCATTAATAAAATATTCATTTCTTATAATCTAATGGGTGGAACTTAAATTGTAATAGCATAATAAATTGAATTAAAATTATTAAATAAAATATATTATAAAACAAATGAGTTGATATTGCTGGAGCACTCCGTGCCAGGCTCATGTTAAAAAATTATCCACAGTTACGTCAAATGTAATATTCCATTAGATTAACCTTTTTCAACAGCATGGAGCCAGTAACACCGCTCTCTGACATTATTTACCAATAGCATCAAGGCTGGTTAATTAATAATAACATGTTTCAATATTTATTGTTCTACTGCAGCTAATCAATCACACGACTTCGTCTACATAGATTTTACTCGGGTACAGCAAGTTATATCCCTCGGGAACCGTATATTTTTTCGGGATAAAAAGTAGCCTATCTTTTATTCTAGGTCTTAGTCCATCCGTGTGCCAAATTTCATCCAAATCCGTTCGGTAGTTTTTGTGTGATGCGTGTACAAACATACAGACATAAATTCTAAAAATAATAGTTTTGGCTTCTATAGGCCCTATAAAGAGCACCCCTATATATTTTATTCTTAAATATCTCCCATGTACAGACATAGCTCAGTTACAATTTTATTATATGTATAGATTTTCATGCCAACTGCTCGATAGACACTGTATTCCTATTAGTTAAGTTTTTTAAAATACTAAAATAATTGTGTTTAAGAAATTATATTCTTAACTATACTATTTCCATGTCTTACAGAAATTAAAATTATTTTTATGAATGATTATAATTACTAATATTATAAAGAGGTAAAGTTGTAACATTGTTAAACATTGTTGTTTTTAGAAGGTTATTTTCGAAAATACACCATACCAATTTTTATGAAATTTGCTATGAAGGTATTTAAGACTCTGGGTAGGATATAAAATAGTTTTTATCTACAATTACCTAATAAAACCTAATTCCATTAATTGGGCAAAACCGCGAACGGGAGGCTTGTTGGATAGTATTTGTAGTTTTGATGCTCCTATGCTTAAGTACTAACGCGACGGGTTTGCGACATAATACAATTTTTTTTGCTCATGTTCATCAAAAATATAAAGCAAACACAAAATTTGAGTCGTTGGCTCTGTCTGCCCCGTAAGGAAAAAGATATGATTCTATAAGTTATCTTCGCACCTATACTTAACAATACTGAAACACCTTGACGCCAAAATATTTTCATATTATTATAATAACTTTGATGATTACAATAAGTATAATAAACAACGGCAAAGTACGAACGAAGTATAAGAAGATGCTCGATCAGCACTTCGAATTTATTAATGAAAATTCTTAAAAAAATAGTTTCGAAATAGTTACTTATAATAAATAATATAAAATCTAATTTGCGGGTATAAATTTCAATAGATTCGTATAGAATTCATGTCCTCACACGTTCCAGCGTAAGTAAAATCTGTTTCCCGCCGTTCGTAATAATCTTGGCCGCTTTGGCAATTATCCCTTAGAAATGCAATAATTCACACTTAATATTTATGTTTTTCTCATACAGAATAATTTATTTCATTCATATTTGCTACAATAGAAAATCTAGATGTAAAATTCCAAAAATAAACAATACATTGCCAAAAACTTCACCTAAAAACTTCGAATAAAATATCACTTTGGAAAATCAAAATATTTATTCAGAAATTAGACCTTCACCGGCACCTTTTCCCGTCACCAATTAATAAACATTTAAATCTTAATCAAGCTATAGACTACCAGCATTTCGGAACAACCACTGCTAAGAAGAAATGCCGAAAAAAACTCAAGCAGTTTCGTTTTTAAAAGGTTTGGTAAAAATTTGTTTTTGCTAACTCACCCCAATTTGATATAAAATTCTGAGTCCACTCTTGGCCGGCAACACTGTTCTCTTGTGCGGCAAGAGAAGCAGCTTATCCGGTCTCCTGATGTGAATTTCTCCTGAAGGTCTAAACGCTTCCAAAGGTGTTCTTATCATCGCGCGGACGGCTGTTACCATCATCACCCAGGTGAAGAACAACGGGGTAGAAGCTTGCATGGTGGCACTTCACTTGCGATCAGTCGCAGCGATTATCGTGGCGTGTCGCGGCGGCGGTCGAAGTTGCACTGGCGACGGGCGCGCCAAGCCAGGTACTAGCTGGCCTACGCGTTTGGTATAACCACCTCCGGAGAGGATTTACACGTCTTGGTGCTTACGAGGATTTTTCACGAAGCTTCGAGCTTTTATTATTTTGATGTCGCTCGGTAGATTTTGGGTCAGATTATATAGCATGTTGTGTTTGTAAATGCCTTGCTCTTTTTGTCATTCGACAAACTAATTTAGGGTTTATACACATAAAATTGATTTTTCAATGAATAATTTTATATTTAACGCCAAGTGCTTTATATACATTTTCGAATTCTATTTAGAAACTAAGATTAAATTAAGTATCTAACAGAATAAAATTTATTCTTTCTTCTATATTTTCTTAACCTTAATTTATACATGTAAAACCAAAAAATAAGTAACTTTTATTCACTTTGCTGTCTTTTTTCTTATTTGGCACATAAGTTACATAATTCAAGTGACATTATTTCGACTTGCAATGATCAAGAAGCGTCTGCCGCAGTCGGGTTGACTTCCTACCGACGATGTTTTTTTTACACAATCTTGTTGCTGTGATATAAAGATGCGCGCACATTGATACTAAGTTGTAAATAAGTAAACATTTTATAAAAGTAAATACTTTACTAATTAAATTTATGATTATGTCATACAATTGCATACAAGGATATTAATGGTCTTTATAAATGCGTGATTCGTATTAATTGAGAAATTGAATGATGTAACGTTAATATTGTGTATAAATTAACAAATAAAGTTTATTAATTAACCGTTACAGACAAATTATATGCAGAAATTTCATTTACTTTGCATTAACTTGATTAATTAACTATAGTTATTTGAACATCTGGCTGCATGTACTTGACATAGATTTGATCAGCTTACTAGCTTTTACCCGCGGCTACGTCCGCGTCCCGTGGGAATTTTTCAAAATTTCAAAATTTGAAAAGTCAGTAAGTCAGTCAGACAGTGACTTATCTCTTTCATATATACATAGATTATACTTCTAAGTCAACTGTACATGCCGCGACAATTTCCATTTAGTAACAGTTCCTGACGTTCCATTTAGTATCAGTTGACGCAACCCAAAAATATAATAAACGTATGAATTAGAGTATTCCGAGTAATCACCCTAAAACGTCCACTCGACGAAACAAAGCCAGCAACGACTTCAATTGTTTTTATACAATGCCATTCAATATTTCGTAGAACAGGATTTCATTCATTCACGTGAATTGGAAAAGATTCCATTGTCGGTGTAACGCGACCTTAACATCTTCCGTCCCGCTCGCTCCCATTCACGTCCTCGACAACCATGAATGAGCTTCTTATGAATGGACAGCGGCCGTACTATATATACTTGGTTGCATCGTAGTTATAGCTATATCTAGCTGTTATATAGTTGTTGGTAAATGTTGTGTAGATATGTATGATTGCCCGCGCCCGTGGCACGTGGTGATGCCTTTACGCGACTGTGTAAAAATTGTGTTATGTTTTTAGGACACGTGATTTTTTTAGTGTTCACACTTTTATAAGGTGCTTGTTTTCCAAATCGTTAAATTAATGCAATGCGAAGGGCTCAAGAGGGGATTTTTCTCATAGGTGATGGGCCAGCAACCTCTCACTAGATCTGAACCTCCACTCCACCGACAAGAAGCGTTTATAAAAAATCTTATTTGTGTAATATTAATATATGAAATTTGATATATCATAACTTTAAAATATAAAATAATCTACCCAAAATATTATTTCGTATTTTAGAATTAAAGTCATATTATAAAAAATTAAAAAAATCAATTTATCAAATCTTAAATTTACAAATTTTGAACTACCCGACGATCATAAAGAAAAAACCTCGCTTGAATAGATACATTATGTATTTTGTAAGATACGAATACATATACATACATAGGTATATGTTAGACTTACCTGGCGCTTTACGTCCCAAAATAAATCATTACTCTTTTTAACGCAAACTTTGTTCGCGAAATAACTAAACCCATTCATTACTAGAATGTATCGCGTGCAATTCAACGGAAATATGTGTCAGTGCTGAAAATAGACAGGGTAAAATGTGACGTCAGTGGGGGTGGCACACTATGAAAACTACCTTAAATAATGACATTCAAATATGGAAAATGTTATGAAATTCTAGATTTTTCTTAAAGTTTCTTTCGAGTAGAACTAGAACTTATTATTCTGTGAAAAATACATAGCGTAACGTATTTATCACTGGCGGGATGGACAGATTTAAAAGAATGTCGTGTCTCTAAGTCCACTGCTGAATTGTGGGGTAATATGAAATATGCCTACCTATGTGAGAGAAATAGTAACAGTGGTTGCTAGCTCATCGCCTAGAAAGATTCAATTTATGTATTCCACTCTCTTGATTGACTTTTACAATCTGCACGGAAACAGATGAAATGATTACTTATTACAATTTGACATTTGGAATAAGCTGATCTTTTATCATACAGGCTTTATCGATTGATTTCATAAAAATAAGCAATTTTGATGTTTTCTCAAAAATTGACAGTAAATTTGATCGTTTCTAAAAAAATAAAGAAAACCTTAGTAAATCTTAAATGCTAAATTGTAGATTTTACTCATATTCTACAGCAATTTCCGCTAAAAAAAACGCTATTGGTAATAGTATCTACCTTGATTATGATTTTTTTCTAAATATTGACGTTATTAAGTCTGACTTCGGTATTAATATACAAAAATTAACCAAAATACCAAATTTGAAATCGTCATTTTCTGTTTTATTAATATATTGTTTGCTAGGCTACAAACTACTACATATATGACTAGTGTTGTAGCATGAGTAACTTCATATATCATTTTTTTAAAGTCCAATCAGTAACAATACATTTATATTTTTAATAAATTACAGCCAGTAAAACCTATTCGTAGCCATTTATAACTATTTTTGTTGGCCTCGCATGATATTTAATATTTACGGATCATGTTTGTCGTATATTTAAGTATTTTATTAGAGAGGGAATGTCATTTGAATATTACTCTAGACTTAAAATTCGTTATGTAAATGTATACATAGGTAGGTACCTACTTTAGGATATAATCATTTTTGTATGTGGGTTACGAACTACCAATGTTATGGTTTTTCATATGTTTAAATGTACCTATCTATCGATTAAGAAGTAATTACGTCTATCCTGGTCTAGGAAGGAAAGAAAAACGTAGAATTGACATAGTAATTTGTCAAAGCAGACTTATTACAAAATGTAATTATCAAACGTCAAACGCACAGTTAGTCCAGAGATAAACATTAAGGTGTGTTAGTTTATCTTTAATACCACAACCACAGTTATTCCATGGTTTTGTGATTAACTTAGTTTTGCAATAATGATTATTTTTAGTTTTTAGTTTAATTTCCTTAATTTAAAAAATAGACCGCGTTTCGGAATAAGGCGAATAGATGAACAGAAAAAATATCGAGAGTTCTTTTAAAGCTTCGCTTTATTCTAGAATTTTATTATGGTGAGCAATAAATAAATTTATTTATTTATTATTATTTATTTATTATTTTTAATGGGGATGGTCTTCAACTCTCTCAAGCCGTTTTGAAAAGCCGAGTTTACATTGGGGGAATTCCACTTTTTACAGTGTATTGACACTGGAGTCACGTAAAGAATCTTAAAGCTGAAGATCCATATAATGAGGGTCATAAAGTGCCACAGATAAGAAAGGGCCCCGGACTTAAGTGGTGCATTGTCTGATAGTGCATACAATACGTTAAGTAGGGTTACCATTTCACTGTAAAGACTTAAGAATTTCACTTTAAAATTAGAAGCTCAGATCTCAAAGTTCTTGTAAAACTTAAACTTAGAAGTGAAATATACAAATCGAGATGTTACTTTTTTCTAAAACCAATCAATTTTGTTTCTTATTTTGTTTTTACTATCGATCTTTTTTATTTCATTATCACTTTTACATTTGTAAATTACTCAATAGTTACCTGTCTTTGAAGTAACATTATTATAGGAATTTATTTTACCTCTCCAAACCTATAACTTTTTAATTTAAATACCAATTACAATTGCGGAATAATAGTCACCCTACTTAGTCCACTTGAGTTTCGAGTGGTCAGCATTTTTTGCACCCAAAGGTGCGAAAGAGAAGATAATATTGGCACGCGCACTCGAAGTCTTTTGTTGGGTGTGATGCTGAATTGTTCTCCGCGGATAGGTGAGTAACCGTCTTCAGATTTTTTTCTTACTTAGATATCTATCTTCCGTGCTGGTCTGGGACCGAAAGAAAAACGTAAAATACACTGCTTTTTTGCTCGCGCAAATGGTAAAAATCAATCAAAGAAAATGGCTTAAAATTGGGAATCTTTCTCATAATGCCTATGAGAAAGATTATAGTAGTGATTATGCAAGTATGTATTATGAAATTTTACTCCCGTGGGAATTACAAGATAAGTAACCAATGGAAGTAACCAATGTATGTATCTCTAGCAGGTAGTAATCTACATATGTGCCAAATTTGATCAACATCCGTCGTATATTTTTGGGTTTTATTCACTATAAACGAAAATACTAATATTATTTTCGCTCCGTATAATTTACATTATTTAATCTATACATATGTAAATGTGATAACTTTTGTGTCAGTAAGGTAGTCGCGTGCGTAAAACTATTCGAACTTTCAGAGTTCCGACGGCCTGTGAAGTCGGAAATAACGCAATGAAGTTTATAACAACAGCTATATCGTTTATTCTTGTTATCAGATAGCGATGTTAATGACAGGCAAGTTTTAATTGGGTTCTACACGAATTAGGTTGAAATTTAACTGTTATTTAAATACCTAATATTTTTACTGATATGTATATCTGACATATTTGAATGCTTGCAAAAAAAAATGTTTCCGTCACTCAGTCACCCAGTATTCTAACAGTGGTCGTTTCGAAATGCTACTTAGTAGTTTGTAGCTTGCTGACATTTATGCTGACGGTCTTAATAAAAAATTTGATTTAACTTTTCGATGTATTTTAAGGTAATTTGATCCTTATCTCTTTAAATATTAATCAAATATATGAAATTATTTATAATGACAAAAGCGTCTTACAAAGTTACTTTATTTTGGAACACTTGAATAGGATTAACACGTGTCACTTCGTTTATTTTTATAATGAATAATTCCCATTTAATTTACCATAATATTATCCTTTCCCGGTATCGTGACGTCTGTCCGACTGTGATTTTGTATCCAATCAAACTGTTTGTGTAGCTCACTTATTGCAATAATTCCCTTGACCTCTTTATTTGCTGGATAGAAAATATACTACCACTTGATACAAACCCTTTGATTGTAAGAAATTTTCGCGTGCGAATTTGGTCTTACTTCATGCTTCTGAAGATTACGATTCGTCTTTGTCATTGCACAAGAATAGACGACAATTGCGACTTTATGACTTCCGTAGTGTAACGGTGAACGTACTTGACCGATACTCAGGAGGTCCCGGGTTCGATCCCCGGTCAGGTCATTAAGGAAAATAATCTTTTTCTGATTGGATATTTATCTATATATGTATTTATTATAAAATATAGTATCGTTGAATTAGTATCCCATATACTCGAAATAATTTTGGGGCTAACTCACATAATAACTCCAAATGATACAGAAATGGTTTTTGAAACCTTACATTGTGACTTGTCTACAAGATACTATTTACTTAGAATTTAAATTTTTTTTAGATATATCGTAGTAACGGTAAATTACTATATAAACATATATGGTGATACACAAGGCTTTGCTGTCTATTAATAATATAAACATAAACATTATGTCTATGTTACATATTATATCAAGACACAATTCCAAAAGATAAGGTATTTATTAGCTGTAACCTGCCTGGGAATCAGACATTTTTTTTTTGATGTAGGGGAAACCCAGTTACGGGG
>JADGIL010046875.1:0-13038 GCA_020352625.1 Cactoblastis cactorum
AGTGTGGGTTTGTAACGACGCAATTTTGTTTGTCAATGTGTGTTTTCTTTCAATGTAGTAATGCCGTTCCCCCTGCACCAAAATAAACAGATATTTTTGTTTGAAAATTTGACTGCGTCACTTATCCATACATATCTAATCTAAGGCACAGCCGGATATATCGATGTTTACCTTTCGCCAATTGTGCGCATCAAAGAAGTAGTAGGTGCCGCGCTCGTAGGTGGAGGTTTTCTCCACCATTGGCATACCGGGCGCTTGCGAGATCCACACCTTCTCCTCCATGTGATACCGCCACTCGCGGTTATATCTGAAGATAAACATTATAACACTTAAAATATTTACAGTAACAATAATGGTCGATTACATCCATTACAGACAACGCTTAAGATAATTGTATCTTAATTTTATTTGTTTTGGCAAGAGACAGCTTCCTAATATTCTAAATATTAAAGTGTGGTTGTTAATCCGTCTTTCTCATCAAAACGGAGCGATAGATTAGTGACTTTATGTGGGGATACAAGGGCTGGAGAGTGACATAGGCTACGTTTTGTCTCTTTCAACCCTTCACCCCCTGAAATTGAAGAAGAAAGAAGCGAAAGAAGCCGCGGGCAGAAGCTACTATAAATATTTATGTCCCGAAAATATTTAAGGTTCATTCGTAAAAATTAAAAATGCGACAAAAATTTAACATTGACGATATGTTAAGTTACGTTCGGACGAATTCGCGGATATAAGCTAGTATGCGTAAATGGGCATCGTCTCAATTACGAGGGAAAATCCGCTGTCGGAAGCCATAAGATTACTCACAGCTCAGCGGCGGCGGCTATCTGCAGCACGTCGCCGACGAAGCAGTAGAACAAATAAAACAATAGGTCTTCCTTATATCGACTCAGTCGGAGAGGCGCCAGCTTTTCTCTGATGGAACCATTAATCAGATATTCGGGCGGCACGTGGTAGTCCAAGTCTTGTGGTCTGAAAGTATGAACATCTTTCATCATCATCAATCATCTTTTATCAACACAAATAAAATTGACGTGGGTTTGTAATATTATAAATCTAAATTTAATAATAAAATGCCTCTTTTCAATCCCTTAACATGATTACTAGAACAACTGCATATAATAAGTTCGTAAAAGAATATCTGTTTTCAATTACATATTTACATGAGACATATTACCCATGAGGATTTTTCCAACGTCAAAAAAAAGGTAACAAGGTACAGAACCATAAAAAAAATGTTGTAAAATGACCTGCAGGGCGTATCCGCCCACGGTCCAGCGAAGGTTAGATAGAGGTTGTCGGGGGAGTTGAGATTAAGGCCGAGCGCCGTGAGGTCCTGCCCCAGCGCTAGTGACACCAGGCTGGGGTCCGACTCCGCCGCTCTGATGAACGTCAGCAGACCTACGATGCCGAACTGGTTCGGGATCATCGTGTCTGGTATGTTTGTTACTTTGCCTGCAGTATTAATTATAGATATATAAAACCGTTAATTCGATTGCTAGACACACAAAATATGACGAATAACATAGTACAAAACAAAGTCGTTTTCTACTGTCTGACCATTTGTATACTTAGATCTTTAAAACTATACAACGGATTTTGATGCGTTCGCAAAAAGTTATTATCATTGATCATTTATTTTGCTATATTGAGAACGCCATTAAAAATATTAAAACTATGACGTCACAACATATATAAATATGTGTTATTGACATTAAGAAAAATATGTAATTTGACTCATTATCCTCTACTCTTTAATAAATAATTCGTTGATCATGTTGTTTATTTCCTAACCAGAGTTCTAATGAATAATTTGTGAATAAACTTTCAAAATTGAATAGCACATATATCAAACAGTTTTTACTTCAAATAAATTTAAACTAACTAGTTAGAAGTTATTATTCTGTGCCTTATTAAATATGTGCTAAAAACTATTTGAAATCATGCAATTCGCAAGCATTAAAATAATTTTGTATATATTCATGCAAGTTTAGAACCTTGAAAATACAATATGCAACAAAAAATATCATGTGTGTTTTGAAAAGAAATAAATAGAAAGAGCCGATATAAATATTTGCTTAATTTCGAATTTCCGAACAAAATGCTTTGTGGGTGGCAAGACAAATAAAGAGGTGGCACAATGAGAGTTGCTAATAAAGAAAAATTAAAACGAAAAAAAAAACAATTTGCAATATATGATTTGAATTTGATGATAAAGGGGATGGCCTTTACAAAGTAGGACACAAAATAGGCTAAGAAAAAATCGAAACAAAATGTATATCAAGGCAGATCGTAAAAAAAGGACAGATGACTAAATAAATGAAACATCCAACGACAAGTGCGTCAGGGCTTTGGATGCGGCCACGGCCGGATCACGACTCAATTGGCCGAATGCACGACCCAGAAAATCATGAATGTCATACAAGATTATATGTAATAATTCCAGTCCTGCAAAACACATTCCCTTTAATTCATTCGATATAAACAACACTTTTTTATCTAACTTCGTCTTTTTTTAGACCTGCGAGGGCATTGTTTTATAGCAAGTAGTCATGAATAGAAGCAGGTTGTGACGTTACACGGAGTCACAATCGGCTAATCTTGTCGTGATCGAGCCGTGGCCGCATCTAATGAGCTGGAGGTCTAAGTGCGACATACAAGCAAGTTTAATATCGCTACTCTAACATTATATACACACCGTAGTATTCCGGTTGTGCAGGCTGAGTGACGACTTGAGGGAGAAAAAACATACGTCAGAGTCATGTAAAAAACTAATACTATGGAACACAGGTATGCAAATGTTACGATGTACACACATAATGAAGATTATTTTTTTGGCGATAACTTGTTATTTTCTGCTGCATATTGCTATATTTTTTTTTTTATTGGCTTTTATTATTACCTCCACAAAATATCACCAAAACATTGAGACATTAATTTGTTGGGATTATATAAATAAAGCCTATATTTATACATGATTCTGTGTGTAATCTTGTCTTGACTTTGTTTAACCAGTTGGCTATGAAATGCGGAATTGAGACAATAATATTTACCAATGATTAATTCATTCGTTCTTCATTTTATTTTTAAAGTCGTTAGAGGTCACAAGTACATGTTATAACGGGTTTTTAATTAAAGTTTTCTGATGAGGACTTTCTTATAATACAATTATAGTTACTCGTATTATAATTTTAGATATGAAACAAAATATCTTTTAACAACACACAAACACTTCAGAGCTACTGTTTTTTTTTTAATAAAATATACAGTACGGTTGTATAAACAACTAGTAACAAATATTGACTATCCTTTCATGATTAGTATCAAAATAATATAATTAAACATCGTTTATATAATTTAAAAGAAATCCAGGCAAGATTTCAGCCATTTCCTTGTATTGTATATTGTAGACAGTAAAAGTTTAACAACCTGATAAGGTTTTTTGCTTCGATTTGCGTTTGTCTTAATATTTACATACATTGTACATGCAAAAAAATTGGAAACATGTACGCATCAAGCCATGTAAGCAATTACATTGATTAAATTATTTATTATCAAATATAGTAATAGCAATAACTGCATGTGCCGTTTAGCGCCTCGCTAGTACTATAAACTTTAAATATTAAATCCCAGAGGTATGTCAAACACAAAGTACGACTTTTCTGTGTTTTCGACCACGATGAACCAACAAATGAACAATGTCACTTTGTTATTAGGTAGAACAGATATTTATCGGAAGTTTGTCTAATAGATCGCTTTGCATATTTATCAACTTCTCAGTTGGTGTTAATTGGCTACAAATCTGGATACTGAACTAATGATTATATTATAATGGCGGACATAAATATTATTTTCACTATCGTTTTAAGATACTAAAAATAAAATGTATGTTCGCCACGCTAAATCACGAAGACAATATCACATATTTTACTATCAGTAACTTGTTTTCAGAACTTATTATCGTTTTCAATTCACTTGTTATATCGCGAAAGCCTTATTAGAGTTACTAACACAATCAAATTCTTAATCAAAAAAGGTATGGATATTTTCAAGGGTAGTGGACAAAGAGTCAAATTAAATACTTATGTATGAAGAGTTAAAAACAAAATAATTATATGTTTCGGATATGTATGACAAACATAGTTATGACGTCATAATTTTTAAATGTCAAATAGCATAGTTAATTTGCACGTAAAATATGAAAATGTAGGTAAATCTAAAGTTTCAAGTGCAATAAATATTAAACAAATAAGATCAAGTCTGCTCTAAAATGTTTGAATCATGTCCACATCCCTATGGTAGTGTCCCCACATCCGTGAGGCGGTGTCGCACAGGTGTCGGCGGTACTGACCGTCAGCGTCGGTGTGTATGGCGGGCTTGCGCTTGTCGGGCGCGCCGTCGAGCGCCGCGGCGGGCAGCGCGCCGCCCGACGTGCCCGGCAGCGCGGGGAAGTCCTCCGACGACATCGTGAACTCCGACTGCTCCGACGTAGGCTGCTTCACCATACCCACTGCACGATACCACATAAATACCCCAATACAATATTATTTAGTGTTTATTTACAAAGGTACACACATAATAAAACTGTAACCGAGCTTTATCTGTACATGGGAAATATGAAAGGGAAAACAGTTGATGACGTCTTATTTAAGATCTATAGAAGCCAAAACGTTTTTTTTAGAATTGTTGTTCATCTTTATGTTTGTATCACGCATAAACTACTGAATGAATTGGTTGAATGATGCGGTTTTCACAGTTAGATTGTAGAAGGTCTAACTTAAAACGTTTTGTAACATTTTGATACGCCACCAGAGATATTGACAATAATAACACAAGTCACGAACAAACTCAATCAGTGTGATTTGTCCCTACATATTTATCCACACTAATATTTTAAACTGAAAGTGTGTTCGTCTTTCAGTGAAAACGGAGCAACAGATTAGTGTAATTTATTTACAGAGAAAGTTAAAGAAAGGGGAGTGACATAGGCTAATTTATTAAATTTTATTTGCAAAAGCTATAGTGTTTCAATAAAGATTTCGATTCTGTTGTCCTTATAGAATGTAAGCAAGGTCTCACCGTAAGGTTTAGAGCCGGGGGGCGGCGGCGCGGCTGCGGGCGCCTGGTCGCCGGCGCCGCGCGCCGTCAGCGACGGGAACTCGCTCAGGTCCAGTAAGGGGGGCGTCGACGTGTCTCCGCCTTCACCAAATACCGAGTGGTAATTGTTGTTGGCGTTGAATCGAGATAGGTTGCCCATACTCGACTGAAACATCCATACTAATTTTATAAGCGTGAAAGTGCGTTTGTATATCAGTCTTTCACGTCAAAACGGAGCAATGGATTAGTGTGATATTTTATGTGGAGATCGTTGAAGGTCTGGAGAGTGACACCTCACGCGAAACCGCAGGCAAAAGCTAGTATAATATAAAGCTAATATTATTTAAGAAAGAAACAAATTTTCATTTGCTAGAAAAATATCTATTTGCCAGTCCCTATTTATATTAAACATCCACTTGTAATGTTGGCTTAAAAAAGGCTCTAGAGGCTAATTTATTCAAATTTCTTTATTTCCATCAGACTCAGAAGGTGATCGTGGAATAACTTATAATGTAACAAATGGTCATCTCACCATGGAATTAGAGTTGGGTTGTTGTGAGAGTGTCGTGGGCATGGGCACCCTTCTGTCAGCGAATGCCCGCTGGCCGAAGAGCGTCGCTCGCGAGGCCATGGAGGGCGGAGCGCCGCCGGGCATTGCCGTGGAGCCCCGGCCCGGCGACAGCGCGCCGCCGAACGTCGGCGTCACATGCCCCGACACTCCGCCCACCAGCCCCGAACTCACGCGCCCGCCCACGCCGCCAACACCGCCCACACCGCCGCTCGCTAGGCTTCTTGGCGCTTGCTGAAAATTCAAGTTTGCCATAACCTGAAAGAGAATAGTATCGGCCCTTAGATATATATTATTAAATATTACTTTTTCATACATATTTAATCATGATTTTGCCCATAAACTAAACAATATGGCATAACTGGACATGGAATAGTTTTGGCGTTTTAGAAATTATAAAACATAATCAAGTTAAAGTTGATTTATTACAAACACTTGAACCCTAAGTTGTTGAGTTGCTATAATGGCAGTAGAAAAACAACTAACCACAAGAGCTTCAGCTGTCATGGAAATTTAGTGTTAAAAATAATAAGTATCTAAAATTAACCCATACAATATGCAAATTTTATCAAGATGTTTGTTAGTTTTTAAAACAAAGATTTGCACAAAGTATGTTAAACATTAAAATATATAGTATATTGTAACTAAACTACTATTAACAAACTAAAAGAAAATAATATTAACCTCCCACCTTACATAGGTATGAACTTTGAATCTAAGCTAATATTATAAGGAATTGTTTAATTTTATTTGCTTGTTGTAAATACTACACCAATCTAAAATAATTTTGGTATAAGGTACAACTCAAACTTATAAGGTACAAGTAAAACTCAAACTTTTGACTATATAATTTCTAAATTATATTAATTTATAACACCAACATTCACAAAAAAAAAATTGCAGATTTCATTTAAAATACCAATACGTTTTCCATGTTAAAAGCATCACTCAGTTTCATCTTCGTAAAAGAAATAAAAAAATATACCTAGTAAGTAAAAATTTTGTTTCAAACATATTACAATAAACTTTATGAAATCATTATTTCCAATAATAGCTTCAAAGGTTGTGCAAAAAACTTTCAACATTTTATAATTGTGAAAGTTTTAGTCAAAGTATTAATAAATAATCACAACTTGTTGACTAGATTTATGTACCTATACATACGAAACTAGCTAGTTCATCACAGCTTTACCTGCATAAAATTTGCATTTTCCACCTTATTTTAGTGCAAAAGGTCCAACCTATGTGCTTTGCTTCATATTTCTTTAGACAATTATATATGATTATGAAAATTGGTTGAATAATCTAGACATGGACAAGTTAACAAACAAATACAACTTTCAAACTGTTTAGTCCCCCATAAAAAAATATTAAATAAATTTCAGTTTTTGACTACCATGCTTAGATCAAAATTAAATGATCTAAGCTACCATTTGACAGGCTTTGTGTGGTGTAGAGTCATAAGCAAATTATAATGTGCCATAAAAGCTAAAATAAATAAATAATTCTAATAATTAATTTCTATAATAAAATTATGCTATATTTCACAGGATACAATTTAACAAATAACCATATTTATAAAAATAAGTATGTAACTTTTTTTTAATACATAGGGACAAATGACACAAATTGAGTTAGGCCCAAACTAAGTTTGAGACTTGTATTATGGGATACTACCTCAACAATACTATATTTTATAATAAATACATATATAGATAAACATCCAAACCCAGGTCAATCAGAAAAAGGTCATCTTCCATCATGACCTGACCGGGGATCGAACCCAGAACCTCCTGAGCATCGGTCCAGTACGTTAACCATTACACCATGGAGAGCGTCATTCAGTCAGAGAAAACCTGCTGTTTAACTGGTACCTACCTATAGCAAATTTTACATTTTATATAATCAAGTATTTGAAATAATCTAAAATTAAGGTAACATGACTACAGATAGTTCCAAGCTCCACACATTACACAATAATATAAACCATTTGGCACAAGCTACATAAATTATTCATGTATGCAAAGTTTCTACTGCAAAAACAATTAATACTAACATTTCAAATGGGCAAATTAATGTTATTCCAATACTTGTGATCTTCCAATTTGAAAATATAACTTCAACCTCTTGAAATAGCATGGGTATGATGAGCACTGTTCCGTAGTGCATTTATTCACTATGTGGAGTACAAGAAAAGATTGGGTTCAAGTAATCTTCACACTACAAAAAATCTTTAAAATAAATGTGAAACAAAACAGATACATTGTTTTCATAGCAACAGTCAAGTTCAAACACAAACATTCTTATATAAATCCAACAGACCTTCATACTGACATCACAGAAAGCAACACAAGGTAAACAATTTTTTTAGGGCAAGGAAAGAAGCTTGAAACTGTACGTAAATTGTGTTCAACCTATCTGATAGGTTTGTGCACTCATGATTTCAATGATATTTTTTTGTTATCAGTAATGCTCCAAAGATTTGTAGGATCACATTCGTAACATACAAAAGTTCATACACATATTTAGTAATAATCAAGATAACGGTGATTAACAACAACAAACAAGATAAGCCATATATCTACTATATCATTATTTTACGATGGATATTCGTGCCCTGTCAAACAATGGCGACAAGTAATTTCACTGGGTTCTGGAAAAATATCCAATATTTACCTAATGTATCGACGTCAGTCCTTAAATCCACTATTTCAAGACACGTATGGATGGTTCATAATCGAGTATTATCCGCAAAAACAAATCAATTCACTCAATGAAATAAACAAAAGTTTGTTGACTGTTCAATTTGGAATACTATTTAAACGTTTAAATTTTTACACACAAACTAACAGCATTAATGAGATCGTCCCTGTCATGAAACACTGCTATAAAACGATAAAAACTTTATACATCTTTACGTCACTAATAAATGTTTTAACAATTTCACTCAGTTTTGTCGAACGCCACATTACCCTAAACAACTGGCGGCCATATTGTTGAAGGCGGAAAGTTGGGAAAAAATCATTTAAAAATCGTTTAATGAGAAATAAAATATATAAATATTATTTATAACCAATTAAAATCTAAAAACATAAATACGTATTTATAAAATAATATTCAATTGCAATTTCAGTTTTTATTAATATTTTATTTTATCAATACAATATTTTGGATACTTCTTTGACTTTTCATGACTTGGAAAATAAATTACCACTGTAAAAAATTATTTTTACAAGGCTGAGTAATAATTTATGGCAAAACTCGGTAAAACTAAAATATTCCAAGTCTTATATTCTCGGACCAAGTATCATAATTATATTTTAATATACTTACTTATATGTATATTTTAGTTTTTATGTAATATCATGGACGAAATATGTAGGTTTGTTTGTCTGTGTGTAATATATGTATGTGATAAAATTTACTGTAATATAATATTACCATTTTATGTAAATTTTTTGATGATGTTTATATGGTCAATATGTTATAATTTTACACATTTTTTTATAACAACGTTTTTTTTCGTAGTTCGTATTTCGTAGTTTCAATAAATAATATTAACTCATATTAAAACACTTGCTATTTTAGAATGTTATTGTTTATAGTCTCAAGCGTGATTAATAAAAAATTCATCACTATATTTTCTTGTATTATTTATGTTTTTTCTTACAAAATTATAACTTAATTTTCATTGTTTACATTGTAGCTAAATCTGATAATATACAAAAATCTATTGTATATCAAAAAGACTATACTAATTTTAAGTGATGTTAATACCTACGTTACTAACTTGAGTTTTCTGGGGAGAAATTTTACTGGACGTCCGCTTCCGCATGATAATTAAATTTCTCGAAAACTCGAAATTACGTCAATTTAATTACACGGCACAATCCTCGTTAAAGTAATCGGCAGATATCTAATCTATTAATAAAGAGTGCTTTATATTTCATATTTTTTGTGTTAATACCCGCATCTTTAAAGATCATTATCAAATCGTTGTTACTTTTATAATACCTACTAATTAAATGATATTAAATAAATTCTATATGAAATGAATCAAACATAACATGGTCAAAAACACAACATTGTATTAAATAGTAAAGTATAATTAATATTTTTGTCATTTTTTTTGTTAGTTTCGTAATTTTCTGTGATGGCTAATTCAGAAACATGTCCGAGAATAAATCATATTTTAAAAAGATTTATTGGATGACTTTGTATAAAATAGTAATAATTATATCTTTTTCTTAAACACGTTTATATCTTAAGAAAATTAAAGAGAGAAAACATGAAAAATACAAAAGTATAAATGAAATAATGTTGTCTATGGTCTTGTCGGGAGAAGAATTTACATAAAACAGCAACACTGAAATCATATGATTGTTCAATGAAGAAGTACGTCTGATAGGCGTCGTCTTACTTCTTTCAGCCAGATTTTAGTTTTCTGGCTCTATATCGGTTGTTTTACGTGTTAGTGGTGTTAAATATTAACCATCAGCCATGGCGCTCAGCGATGCAGATGTTCAAAAACAGGTACGTATATAAAAACTGCAGAATTGGAGACTAGCACACGACATGGAATTTTGTCTAGATGATTGATCCAATCAGCACTTATGAATTTTCAATATAATACATAAAGTATTCGAGTATTTGTTGAAACAATGTCGTTTTTTCATTTATTATGTTTAGTTTATACTTAAATATCATGATTTTCATTTACCAGATCAAACATATGATGGCCTTCATCGAACAAGAGGCCAATGAAAAAGCAGAGGAAATCGATGCTAAGGCAGAGGAGGAGTTCAACATCGAAAAGGGCCGTTTGGTTCAACAGCAGCGGCTCAAGATCATGGAATATTATGAGAAAAAAGAAAAACAGGTTGAACTCCAGAAAAAAATGTAGGTCATGTTTATAGATGTATCTTCCTATTAGGTCTTACTCACGCTTATATAAAACTTTTAAAGTTCCTATGTATTCATTTACTTTTTAATCTCGTCATAGACATTTTTGATGTAATTAGGTAATTGGTAAGGTAAAATACAGGGTTTTCACTCTAATCAAGCACTTGACAAAAGTAAACTAAAGTTTAGGTATCAAGATCAAATCGAGATTTTTCTCAAAACCACCTGAAGCTATCTGTCGTGACTATTCATCGCCATCTAGTGGCAAACACCATATATTACCACCACCATTAACAGTTAACATGTTAATGTCCAATGTGTACCATTGCTCACAATTTTTGTTAGAAACAGGTGGTGGTTTAAAAACTATCACACATGAGTCGGAATTGTTCATGAACTCTATAGGAAACACCAGGAATCGAACCTGGGACCTTTTGATCTACAATTGTTTTTTTTAAACATTTAACTATCACAGTACCATAATAATTTGTTTCACATTATAAAATTAAATCTGCTTGATGAAATGGAAAAATATATATTCAGATAACCTCTGTAACGGTTTGCATTCAGTAGTTACACTGTGATTTTACCAATTTGACTTGGTTAGATAGGTACTCACGCTTATCTTTGCTCTATCTTAAATGATAATACTCGTACAAATTTGTTCTGTCACTACTACTACGAGTTGTGCTATATTTTGCAGATATTATTTTATTCAACCTTTATACATAGTGACCAGGTTCAAATTACTAGTAGAAAATAGTTTTTAAATTTATCTGTCTACTATGAAATAGACAGATATAACAATGGGCTCTTAAAAAATATTAATTTAGGAACTTACATAATGACTTCAGAACATAACCACATTTAATAAAACTAGTGATTCTATAAAACTGAATAACTAGAAGACAAAACTCCTTTTAAAATAAAAATTGCACTTACTTTCCTTATTATATTGTTATTATAATGTTTAATAAATTCATCCTAAATATAAACATGCTCAAGCATTTTTTGAAATGGAAGTTTAAACCTTATTCTGTTCACTCAGAAAATGGTTTGCAACATTTAAATGTTATCTTATTCTATAATAAAAGGAACAATAACACAAATAAGAATATACATATTATGAACTACTCTTAGTTTCAGATTTGTGTGAATGGATTAAGGTCAAATCTTAATTGCCATTTTAAAATGCTCAAGCATATTTGAATCTAGCCTAAATCTAAAACCAATTATAAATTTACCTTGTAAGTACACTTACTATATTTCTGTATACTGTATGATTGGTATCAACTTTGATATTTTTGATTTGTTTAACAGTCAGTCATCTAACATGCTGAACCAAGCTCGTCTGAAGGTACTTAAAGTACGTGAGGACCACGTACGCAATGTACTCGACGAGGCCCGTAAGCGCCTGGCTGAGGTGCCCAAAGACACCAAGTTGTACTCAGATCTGCTCGTCACACTCATCGTGCAGGCTCTCTTCCAGGTTCTTATAAATTTTTTTATTTAAAACTATTAGTGATGTATGTGTAAAATAGCCAAATTACACAATTAATCAATGTGAATCCGAATCTTTTATGAGGTTGGTCATGAGGTGACAACTATTGCTCAACACAGGCCTCCGGTGCTTATTTTTCGATATATCTGTAATAATAAATTTGATATTAAATATGAATGTTGGGGCTTAATTATAAAACAAACATGTAAGTTTTAACTCAGATGTAAAAAATATATATTTTTTAATTTATATGTCATGTTTTGAATTTGATTTTTTAAGAAAAAATTTAAAAAAACTTTTGGGTGAAATTTTATAGCAACGGGTCATGTATTTTTGTTTCCAGTTGGTTGAGCCAACAGTGACACTGCGCGTGCGACAAGTGGACAAGGCGCTGGTGGAGAGTCTGTTGCCCAGAGCTCAGCAAGATTACAAGGCGAAGATCAAGAAGGATGTGCAGCTCAAGGTAGACACCACCAGCTATCTGCCTGCTGACTGCTGCGGTGGCGTCGAGCTTGTTGCTGCTAAGGGACGCATTAAGGTATGTAGATTTTTTTGTAATTTGATTTCCTAGAAAGGGTAGTAACATTTTTTAAAACTATTATAGTCTAGATTGAGAGATTACCAATATCAATTTATTAAACTCATCAATTCGAGTGTTAAATTTATTTGATACATACATGATATTCTTAAAATTTATGCAAGAATACAAGTTCTAACATTTATTAATTACTAGCTGTTGCCCGCGACTTCGTCCGCGTAAATTTCGAATTGAATATATAATAATGTGAAATAAAGAAATAAATCAATATTCAATTCTTGTCTGTTCAAAAAGTTCTAGGTTAACGCGGACGAAGTCGCGGGTAACAGCTAGTTCAAGAAGACGAATTTCGCGTTTCTCGATATAATAGTAAAAAAACATCACAAACTTACATTTGTAGCTCGTTTCATACAAAATGTTTGCACACACCCG
>JADGIL010046916.1:0-14319 GCA_020352625.1 Cactoblastis cactorum
TTAAATTTGTTTCATTTCAATGCCGGTATATTTTGTTTGATTTGGTATACGATATGTCGTATTTACATATAATAGCCTACTTCACACACGTAATTGATTTATAATTATATTGAAAAATACTACCCAATTGAACGCTACTAAACGTAAAAAGGAGAATACTTCCATTTTGCGTCCCTTAAGAAATACACAAATCCAAAAAAAATATTTTCGTTTTAATTGCTCATAATAACAATGTACATGTTAATTATACTGTTTTCTATGTGCTTTATAATTTCTTTGAGAAATAAAGTTTTTAAACAAATCAATGCAATGCAATTGTAGGTGATCCTAATGAATAAAATAAAACTACGTTTAAAAANNTGTGCGTATTGTACACAAAAACTAAAAAGAATAAAATAATATAAATTAGCGTTATTTTCAAACAGTGCGTAAGTAATTGTTATATACAAACTCTATATTTTATCACCGCTTGAAGTCGGTGCCTCTTATTAAGAGCCATCTAGTAATAGCGATTGAAGTACAATTACTCCATTTTACTAGATTTACAGCATTACAAAGGACCACCTCCTTTTTGAAGTCCGTTAAAAATGTGTGTATGTACAAATTTTTTATATTCCACATTATACTACAACTTTTGTAACACATCCACATAGATATTTAATATTTTGACAAACTTTGCAAAGAATGTAACGTAAGTACTTAACTACTTCGTTTCATAAAATTTTCATTTTGCACCCATCAACTATGACACCCACCTAGGCATAATCTGCGGCATTATAATGCTGTCATTATTTATTTCTATATTTCTACCTCTTTCAACAATATTTCACAGGATATTGACATTTTATGTCTACTGTTTTCTATACTAGCACCTATTCCATTAAACTATGATTGGTGTACTTTGTTTAACAAGGGAAAGCGTCGCGTGCACAGCTCACATCCGTCATATCTGGAGATAAATATGGAAGCAAAGCGTTGCTCGTGCACAAATCAGAACACTATGCACATGTAAGGATGTGGCTTCTGGGGATATATCATTAACAACCCATGTCTAACGAGGTCGTTATCAGATTAAATTATGACAGAATTCCTGCGCGCCTGCAACTATGTATGTATGATGCTTCAGTTAATTTAAGAACCCAGAAAAGCATACACTGTTTATTTTATACCTATAGCTAATTTTATTAGTAACTAGCAAATGCCCGCGACTTCGTCCAACCAATGGACACTATAATATCTTGTCAGCCCCTTGCTCGGTTACAATAAATTATATTCCTTGGAAACCGTACATTTTTCCAGGATAAAATGTGAGCCTTTCTCTTAATCTAGGTCATAGTCCATCGCTGCCAAATTTGATACAGATCCGTTCAGTAGGTTTTGTATGATACGCGATGACAAACAGACAGACAAAATTCTAAAAACAATCGTTTTTGCCTCTATAGATCCTATAAAGAGCCCTTATATATGTTTTTGTTAAATATCTCCCATACAAAGAGATAGCTCAGTTACAACTTTATTATATGTATAGATTGAAGTCCAAAACTCCTAACAACTCTTCTAAAATAAGTAAAACCCGACGAGGTAGAAAAAGGTTTAGGTAGTTTAAGAGATAAAAATTTGTGGCCATGGCAGTCAGATTCAGAAAGAATTACAAAATGTTAGCCCGTCACCTATTAGATATATACTAATAATAAATGATATCCCTTGAGAGTATTAAAAATATCAATCTTGTAAGTAGCTATAAACATAATTATATCAAAAATCTATGTCAGATTGTGAAACTGGACTTGCTAAGGACTGCCGGGGAGATGAGAATTTCCTGCCGTTAGTCGAATGAAGACTAATTATTGTGAATGAAATATAATTTAATGATAAATGACGGCGAACGTATTAGAGTTGACGTTTAACAGAACACTGGTAGTCGGTTTGCTGTGGAGAAAGTTGCTATCAATTCTGCTGTAGTTGTTCAAGCTTTTGCAAAATTAATGTTCTAATAAATCCTATAGGATTAATAGCAAAGATAAATTATAATATATAATACTACCCCACCCGGGTCCACTTCGTTGAGCGTTAATTCTATAGTTTATAACTATTTTAGTTTCAATTGTGTGACGACGACTTTGTTGATTTGATTCTTTTCGACCCCTTTTTACCCCTAAAGAAACAAAATTTGGAAAACCCCTGATATACCTATTTGATTATTTTTGTTAAAAAGCATTCGGGTCGAATTTTAATTCGATCGGTAAAGATTTTTTTTTTTCCATACAAACTTTGACAAGCTTTCAGGCATCGCTGACTAGCGAACGCCCCGCAGTTCCACGAACACTGCGATTTCTCGATAAAAAATAGCCCCTAAAAGTACTCACCCTAAATTAATTAATTATATCAGTAAAATAATGTTTCAACTCAGGCCAGTATTTCCTGAGATTAGAACGCTCCGGCCTTTATAAAATCAACTAGATGGCGCTCAAGTCAAAATACAGCGCGCTATGGTTTGTCCGCGCCAAATTGATAAGTTACGTTTTATGTTACTGACTTCAACAGGTAGAGTCGCGAGGCTTAACACTTAGCTGTTTTTTTTTGGAACCTTACCACGAAATGTCGTGAAAAGGTTAGTTTAAACTTAATTTTTTATATATTTTCATAGATGACAAAGCAGAATTAGTAAACACATTACATACAAACTTATATAGGATTGATTATTATACATAGAGCAATTTGTTTACGAGATAATATATAGGGACAAATCACCCAAATTGAGTTTTTTTTATGTTAGAGGGAGATAAATTTTGTTTAAGTTTGAGTTAGGCCCAAACTAAGTTCGAGACTTGTATTATGGGATACTAACTCAACGATACTATATTTTATAATAAATACAAAATTAGATAAATATCCAAGACCCAGGCCCATCAGAAAAAGGTCATTTTCCATCATGACCTAACCGGGGATCGAACCCGGGACCTCCTGAGTTATCGTTCAAGTACATTAACCATTACACCACGGAGGTCATCAAATAACAAATGTATTTTGGGTACGGGTGTGTCAAGATTAATATCGAAATCTTTAAGCTTAGTCTTCTCAAAGAAGCTCTTTTGAAAATGTTAATAGTTTGCATTAAAACAATAATAAAATGATGATGCCTTAATAAAAATAGAGATTACTTCACTTCACTTTCTGTTTGACCTATTGGTTGACTGGTAGAGAATGCCATGAGGCATTAAGTCCGCCTTTTGTGCTTAATCTTTTGTAATTTTTGTGCAATAAAGTTTTTAAATAAATAAATTGCTTATAAAAAACCGGCTAAGTGCGAGTCGGATTCTTACACCGAGGGTTCCGTACAAACCTATATATAAGTAAAAGTTCACCCATCACGACAATAGAGTCATAGTTATGGTATTTTTATTTCAAAATTAAATCCTTAACATTACAATATGTAAAGCTGAAGATGCATAAAATACTTTATGTAACGTATTCTTGTATACATTTTTTTTATGTCAGAGGGAGGCAAACGAGCAGTCGGGTCACGTGATGTTAAGTGATCACCGCCGCCCATAGACAACTGCAACACCCGCAGGGTCACAGAAGCGTTGCCGGCCTATATAAAAACCCCACCCTCCCCAAATGGGAAGGGCGGGGAGGTTGGGTCTCCGGCTCTCCCACTCACCGGACGGAGCATGGCGGCTGATAGCCTCCATTCAGGCGTCGGTCTTCTGTGGGAGTGTGGTACTGCCCCGGACGAGCCGGCCCATCATTCATTCAGGCTCATGCCACTACGAAAACATGTAACGTGTACGTACATTATGTACCTACATAAAAAAATTCGGAACTTTTTCTTCATATATGCTATAAAACATTGCTTGGGGAGGGCCGTTAAAATACATTCAAAGTAATGTATGCAAGCAAAAATGGATATCAAGAAGACTAAAATGTAACTATAAAAATGAAACAGCCTAACATTCTATCAGCATATGAACAGCACTCGTAAAACAAAGCTCAGTAGTCGATTAACATGCAATAACGATAAAATTTTACAGCGCGCAAGCAAGATCTTCCAAGCTTAACCGATTATGGAAACAGGGCCCTTATCTATACATATAATAACATTGTAACTGAGCTATGTCTGTACATGGGAGATATGTATGTAGAAAAAAATATATACCGGCTTTTTATAGAAGCCAAAAATTTTGTTTTTAGAATTTTTGTTTGTCTGTCTTTATGTTTGTATGCATCACACGAAAACTACCGATCGGATGTTAAGTGTTCACCTCCGCCCATAGACACCTGCAACACCCGGGGGGTTAGAGAAGCGTAGCCGGCCTTTAAGGGATTTTTTTTTATCTACATTAGAAAACAAGAAATTTATACCTATACATTACACATGCAAGGTTTTTATTTAGAAATCTTCGTCAAGTTGTGATTGCAATGAACCGCACGTAACCGTTCTTCATTGTGCATTCATCATAATGATTAATATTGAATCTGCAAACGAGCGTTTATTTGCCTTTAAAGCAAAACACACTACACACGCGGCTTTAGCGGTAGCTAATGATAATGAACTCATGCGTAAATGTGCACGACCAGAAGTTTGATATCAACCTACATAACTCAAGGAGATATTTCGCTTAACGTTTGGTAATTTACTTTTGTTTTCATTTACCGCGAACGACGTTAAAAGACGAGTAATTAGAGACATGGGAGGAACTATTTCATATAATTAAATTGGATCTTAGACATTAATACTAGAATTGAAAAATTGATAATTTAAAGTAGCCAGAATAAATGAATAACCAACTAAAACGCAATAACAAATCGACAAATAAATATTGCGAGTGTTTTAAGGCATTATTGAGAAGTACATTAGAGCAATGCGCAGGCGCCACGGCGACGCGCACCAACACATATCTTTGGATAATTCATAAGGGCACGAGTTTCCATCGCCTGTCAACTTCGCCACCAGGCTTCCGGGTTGCCTTATACGTCTTTATTACCGCCTAAAATGGCGGCTTAATAAAGCCCAATAGACAAACCGCTCGCATTTATACTGGCGCTAACAATGCGTTTAGTATTTTACGGATTGCGTCAACCGTTTTGTTCGAACATGGCCGTAACGAGCGAATTTACTGTAGTGCCATAACCGGTGTACGAGACCAGAGAGAGTAACTTTATGTTCACGAAGGGCGAACAACAAAAGACCTTACTAGTGATGCCGCGCCGCTGCTGAAACTGTCGATAAACTTGTCGATTTCGATAAGTTTATTTTAAGCTTATGCAACAAATGAAATAATAGTTGCCAATTAAAAATTAGTAAGTTAACTATCAGGTAACAAATCAGCTTAACACACACTTTCTCTTAGACTTTTAATGGGTTTCAATAACGAGATGCATTCAGTTTTATACTTGGAGTATTAAAACTTCACTAATCAACATTCTGGCTCTTTTAACTTAGTGCTGACTGGGTGTAGTAAGCAGCAGAGGGCCGCGAACGCGAAGTTGGATACATTAAAAGGTCCACGCTGATGTGAAATAAAAACTGAAGTTGTTTGAACAGGAGGATCGCTGGCGCCGGCGTCCGATTGTTTTGTTGGCCGGCAAGTGACGGTGAATTATCATATTTCACTGTAACACCCGCGTTTGACGTTTATGGGATGAAAACGGCGCAGACTTGATGAGATTTAAAAATTGGAAACTATATAATGCTTCCACTTTGACTGGATTTAAATATAAAATTACCTTGCCAATAAACAAAACGGAGATTACTTGAATAAGGACTCAAAATTATTCACGTTCTTTGAATCCCGGCTGGGCTCTATATTCTTCTAAGGCACAAAATTTTCTTAAGGGATCTAATTATATATATCAGTGTGCTAATTAGGTACATATGTATAACAAAATAGTGCTGCACATTCGCTAGTGCGGTTTAGTGTTCGAAATAGGAAAGGAATGAAAAAAGGATCCGGTAATTTCAATAGAGCTCTCACGAACGAAAAAATCATGCATGCGTGTTCGATTCCATGTCTCGACTTGGAGGCGGCGGAGGACAGAAAAAACCTCGCTTGCCTAATAAGGACCTAGTACGTGCTCGGACACTACCGTTTGCGATTATCTCACGGCCCGCGGAACGGGGTCATGTGGGAACAGAATTGCTGCTTCTGCACTTAATGATCACATTTAAAATAAATAACTCAAGCGCCAGTCACGGAATCCAGAGTCGTGGCCGATGCAGATGATAAGACGCTTGAATCACCTTTTGAATGAAACCCCACGTCTCTGAGACAATTCCCATGATCAGAACCAGTTCTGTCTACTTAATAAAGGGAATGTTAAGACGCTTAAGAGTAATTACTCGTTGCTGATAAATTGCCGCGCAAGTATGGAGCTTAAGGACAGTAATTTGCGCATACTAGCAAACAATTCCAAATATGGCGTTTAATTAACGTAGATTGCATGGCACTTTTTGAAATAGGTGGGATAGTCCAGTTACTTGTAAATTGTTGATCTTTTGGATGATTTGCTTGGCAACAGATTAATTTTTAAGAAATGTAAGATTTTTTCAGGCGAAAGCAATTACTACTACTCCGCGAAAGGAAAAAATAAACACGAAAAAAATTATATGCAAAGTGAAAAGAAACCTTGCAAGATTATTTATTTGAAATAACAAAAGAAAGATGGATGTACAATATTTGTAAATGTACATATAAAACAATGTCTTGAAAAAATCTTAAATTAAAAATAATGAATATAGCATTAACGCGAAGTAAATTTACGTGCTTTATCTGGCAATGTTTATTTACAAAAAAAAATATAGATGTACAAGCAATTAGTAATAACGTTGCACTTGTTACCATATGCGGAAAACCCCTGAATGAAAATAATAAATACTAGAATCCTGACGTGGCAGCGGCTGACGCAAAATGCCCGCTAACAAGAAATCGAATACCTAAGACGTGAGGTACAAGAAAAACAAAGCACGTAGCAGATAAACATTTGTCTACTCATTACTGACTAACGATTAGTTCTTGTGAGACTTCAAACATAATTGGCAGGAAATGAAAAAAGAAACAATTGCAAATATTGTCGTTGAAATTATCATGATAAAAGTTATGATTAGTCTGTGGGCTTCAAATATAAAAAAAAAATACGTTCATTATAGTCACGCGTTCATTTCTGCTGTCGCAGATACATTTATATAGATAAGGACGCTTAAAGTACTAACTAGAGGTATATGTGAAAAAAAGTCAGCGGCATTAAGATACAATTGAAGTGATGTTACTAGTTTTTAATTCGAAATAAAAGAAAAATCTGATAGTCGTGGAGACTCACTAACATAAGTAATCGAATTGTAGTTTATCAGATTAGGATGCAAGCGGAGGATGGCCCAGAGAGTATAAGATTCCGACCCATAAACGAAAAGAGAACCGGTTGGGAATTATCGATGGCGAGCCGCGATAGGGGGCAAGGCGCCTGCCTGCCGACCACCGCCGGCTGAATAATTGGGCACCACAGGACTTCACACCATATACAACCACCATCTCGGACGCAACACCAAAATTTTATACGTAAATAAAAGTAAGGTAGAATGAGTAACTGTACTTACTATTCGAACCAAATAATATTCAGAGCCAGAAAAAACTGACCAATTACTATCAAGCAATGTATAAAAAATATTAAGCATCATCGTCATCGTCATGAATAATCAAAATATATATTTTTAAGAGATTAATTTATTTAAAACTTGTATGCACAAGAATATCAAAAATATAATGGGAATTATTTTCACAAGGCTTTTTTTAGTCAACCATTAGACTAAACATATACAAAAGCTAGTTATTACAACTCAGGAATATTTATTTAATAATAGAAACCTTTCTTTTATGAGAGGCAGCATAAATGTCCGATCCAATGTGAGACGTCCTTTAGATACTTTTCATCGATAAATATAAGTACTTGACATCCAAAATGGAGAATTTGAACCGACGTTATTAATGGGACCGAAGTCAAATTTGAAAATGCTGGAGTTAATCGAATGTTTTCATTGGCTCGAGATGAGATGCGCTGATTCGTAATAATCTAAATATGTTTCATTTTACATTTCATTGCATTTTTATTATGATCATATCATATAAAAAGTACCTACATTAATAGGAGATCTATTTAATGAATAATAAACAAGCTAGTAATAGACAGAGTGAGTTACAAAGTTACAATATAATACAAAGGGTTCATTATAAATATTAAATTTTAATAGGTCACAAATACCCATACATTATTCCATGCTGGTCTAGGAGCGAAAGAAAAACCTAGAATGTGCCGGCTGCTATTCTTCCCGTGCAGATTGTAAAAGTCAAACAAGGGAAACGGCTTGAAACGGGAATTTTCAAAAGTGATGGGCTAGCAACCTATCACTGTTTCTGAATCTCTATTCCACCAATAAACCATTTTGCTAAGCGTCGAGTCTGGCGACTCTGACTCTGTCTAACCCGTAAGGGATACATGACACTGTATCTGTACACATAAGCGCATCATTAATTATCAACATAGAACTTTACGTACAAATTAAACAATTTTGTACTGATAGACAGATGCTAACCAAAAAAGACGAGCGAAGTCTGAAGTAGGTTCATTACGAACACCTGTTAAGACACATATTAATGATATCCCAAATACACAAGAAGACAATATATACGTTATCATAATAGTATTCATAATGAGTTCATTGACCCATCGAGACGTCGCGGAATCTAGCGACGCGTGTATTTCGGTCCAGACGAACGCATAGGCTTCGTCGGCAGTAAATATACAAATAACATCGTTTTCGTCCCAACAGCGGCGTGATCTACGGACTTTTACGACGGGACGATAAGACACCCTTTTACGATTAGACCCATTCAACAAATACGAACAACCAGCTGCTTATGATCTCTTTAAAACCCTCAGAAGCTCTATTCAAATTGGTCGGCAATCTCGATGCGTTCTAGAGTAATTGCTTACAATGTAGCCGATTTACATTTAGTAACTACTAGGAATTGTATAAAACGGGAGTTAAAACTAATACTGACGTTGAAATATCTTAAAACCTATTTCATGAAGGCTTAAACGTTCCGAGAAATAACGTTGCGGAAAGGAAATATGTACTTATATATTCGATTTATTATATTAAATGCCTACCGATATTCAGATTCCAGACTTACAAATTAACAGAGATAAATGGGTTTGCTAATAAACGTGGGCGACTTGACAAAGTTGTGTTAATAAAAAAAATCAGCCAAGTGCGAGTCGAACTCGCGCACGAAGGGTTCCGTTCCCGTTTGTAGTAAGGTAGCCCCCTTAAATATTTATTTTATTCTGGTTTTTAATATTTGTTGTTGTAGCGGCAACATCATGAAAATTTCAACTGTCTATCTTTTAAGATTCTTCAGATACAGCCTGATGACAGACAGACAGCGAAGCCTTAGTAAAAGGGTTCACATTTTTCCCCATAGGTACGGAATAGGCATCCTAATAATTAATAATGGAAGGGTAACGTCCTTATTATTAACTAGCTAATGCCCGCAATTTCGTCCGACCATTGGATAAAATATATCTTGTCAGTCCCTTGCTCGGTTACAATAATTTATATCTCTCAGGAACCGCACATTTTTCCGGGATAAAAAGTAGCCTTTCTTTTAATCTATGTCATAGTCCATCGCTGTGCCAAATTTCATCCAAATCCGTTCATTCAGAGAGACAGACAAAAATTCTAAAAACAATCGTTTTGCTTCTATAGGCCCTGTAAATAGCTCCTATATATTTTTTTCTTAAATATCTCCCATGTACAGAAATAGCTCAGTTACCATTTTATTATAAATGTAGATAATTGACTCCAATGACACTGAGTGAAAATAAACTATGCGTATGGAAAGCGGTCGTAAAATAAACAAACTCGCAAATGAATTTATCGGTAATGATCAGAAAACGGTTGATTATCGATTCTTAACGACTCAATAAAAAGGTGCAAGGCATCGCGTGGAAGTCCGTCCGTAGGTGCGTCGCCCGGCTAATTAAAAGGATTTTGTAAGATGTCAACGTGAGATAAAAAACCCTTTGATGCACCGCCATGCCCTTTAATGCTCAGCATTAAATTCACGGATGAATTCGTTTCATCTTTCTATATGGGTAATGAATGGAAAACATTTTAAATACTTATATCGAATAACAGGTTCTTAAGACTGAACAGTACAAATTATATATTAGACTAGCTAATGCAATGGATACTATAATATCTTGTCAGCCCCTTGCTCGGTTACAATATATTATATCCCTCGGGAACCGTACATTTTTCGGGATAAAAAGTAAACTATCTTTTANNAATCTAGGTCATAGTACAACGCTGTATCAATCATCTAAATATATGATTTAAGCAATTAATACATTCTTTCCACATTCTGTAAACATTTAACAGGTAGAGGAACGAATGAGGGCAAACGAGCAGGCGGGTCNNAAGTAGTGGCTACATACCACAAATGATAGTTGGCATAAATTGTACATTTCACGAAGCCATACATCTGACTGTAAATCATGCAAAGTCAGAGTTCGATTAGATGCAGAATTAGTTTCAATTGTTGGTCGTTGTGCCGGCGCAGTGCAATATTTGAGCACTGATATTGCAAGGCGAACCAGCAAATTAATATCTCATAAATTTAAAGCCCAGATGCCTATTTTATCTGGAACGTGAAGTAATTGACCACCCGTGTATGAGCCTACTTTACGAGTAGCATTATAATCACCATATATCAAGTAATGATGTTCCGAAAGTCTCAAGGGATCTCAAATCTAAGGAATAGCAATGGAAACAAGAGATTTTATTGCTAGACTATAACAAAAACTTCTCAATAACCATATTCAAGTACACACAGTATGTTATTAGATACACATTCAACTTTTTCTGACAGTTTAAAATTGTCTTCTTCAATACACGCAACTTGATGATATATTGCGTTAATAAATAAATATAATGCTTTTTCACTATCATTGAGAGGTTACTTTCGTATGACAATAGAGGTCTAACGAAAGGATTAGGTTCGGTGTCGGATTTTGTTAATGAGGCCCCTTTGTAGACGCCTCCGCGCCTTGCCTCGACGGAAATCATTTATTTAAGCGTAACGAATTAACATTTCCATTTTTTCTAATTTATAATGTGCTACAGGCTTGTTTTTGAGTCGTCTCGCGTCGCCTACGCGCAGCTTTCGGTTAACCAGTCAACCGTGCGATTCGGGTTGGACGACTAATTGTACCGTCTAGATCACCAGTATTTGGATCTTCGCATATTGTTTTATCTCCTGTGACAAATCTAGTATTAATCTTATTAATTTATGGTAAGATTCTTTGTATAACAACAGGTTGTAGAAAATTATTTGTATAAAATGTATAATCTGAGTAAGCCAGTGGTGCGGCGCCTGCTGTCAATCAACTTGACTGACGCATATCATTTCTGGGCGCCTTAATAAAACATCTGCTGCGTAGCCCCGAGAACACATTAAAATCTAAGTTGGAAGTTATTGCCGCGATACTCGCTGTCTCTGATGGTCATTTACATATTTACGTCACTTTCTGTTATCGTAAGTCAAAGTCTTTCAAGTCTAAAGTGAGTTATTTGCGAAAGTCGTTAAGAACGTAGTCATGAATAAGAAATAAGTAACAATTTTGTAGCTAAAATATTCAGGGTGAAGATTAAACGATCAAAAAACCTCAGTCAAAAAAATATTGAGTAAAATTTACAAATAATAATATCTACATGAAAATTTGTATAACAGAACCCAATGCTTTTGCGGTACAAGCAATCAAAGTGACAAAGGGCGGGCCGGTTTCTGAAAGACATCAATCAATAAACCAGCATAAATACGAGATGATTTTAGAACTGGCACGAGAAATGCCTCGAGTCGTAAAAGGAGATGAGTATTATTTACGAGTAGACCCGGGCCAACATCCCACATATGTACCCTTTTGAAAAGAGGCTTAACGAAGAGAAGGCCGTCAATCAAACCGAGCCCGTATCATCCGTACAATACCACCCGATGTCTGTATAAATTACAAAAAGAAATAAAATCCCGACAATACTGATCTTTTTATCAATATATTCTATTAAAACGCATACAATAAAACTAGAGAGATTTAAGAATTCTAAACCCATAAATGATAGGTCCGATTTAACATTTTCTGATTTATTTACTTGTTACAATAAAGAAAAAATCAATCTAGAACAAGATTTTTGAAAGTAATAAGTATACACATTTTTAAGAAAAAAGACAATTGCCTACCTTTTTGGACTTTGGAAATCGGTAACAAACAATTGTTAACACACCAATATTTCAGACAGTAACTAACCTTGTCCTAATTAAAAGTTCTAAATATAATATATAAAAATAATGCCGTGATTCTATAAAATAATCTGCAGATGTTAGAATGCAAATAAGACGCTAAAAATTTGATATTTTCTAATTAATTTATCAAGTGTTTTTGGAACTTTTAAATCCAAGTGTTTTTAAGCACCAATTTGAATATTGTAATATGAAACTAATTACAAATCGTATCTTAAAAGTCCTACCGCAATTTCGCTTATACCAATTAAAAGATTATCACACGAACACCCTCAACCAGTGGCATTTCCGTAGGCAATAAATAAAACGGACCTAAGCGGCTCCTTAATTACAATTTTGAGATTTCGCATAATGAACGGGCCGGAGCAAAAACATCAAAACTTATAATAAATAGACGTAGAATTAAGCATTTAACTTTGATAGGGCCGCTCTTGCTTCATGGACATTACCGCGAATTGTTTACGAGCGATTGATACTTATTAATTTGTGTTAGCGGTTAATAAAACCTGATCCCGACATAGAAGAGTTATAAAAAATACTTTTCATAATCTGTCGTCTGTTACCGATTCAGAAGTCTTCTTTAACGATTATTAAACCATCAATTAAAACAGAAATAGACGCAATGAGGACGATTTCTTTAAACTCAATGATTAAGTTTCATACCTTTTCAATTGCAAATATGGCGAATTTTTTATCATCAATAATACACACTAGTATACTACAGCTATCTTAAAAAATTACAGAAAATTTATGCGCTGGCGCTTTCGTTTTATTCTTTGTCGTATTTACATCAGCAACTTCAAACGATTCGAAACTCGGTCACAGTAATAACGACTTTGGCATTAATATTAATAGAACCCGTCGAATTTCTGGACGTCTGTATTGCTTAGCTTCTTTGAAATCATAACGTTTAGGGATCAGAAGATTCCATATGCTAGATAGTCTTTTGGTAGCGAATCTAAACAGGATGGCTTGTAACGCAAATGGATTTTACCCTAGTAATTTCACTGCCTGTATTACCGGCAAAACCGCCAGGTTAATTAAGGAAATGTAACCACGTAATGACATAGGTGACTGGAGTTAATCGAAGTATATAAAATTTTCATCAATATATTGTTATTTTTCTTGCATACTAATGCAAGAAAAATGGTTTTTTGTTGCCTTCTTGGATATAAAAAATAAATACTGCATCGAACAGTCTGGGTCTCAAGTTTCTATGTTTTTTATTTATATATTCATACTTTTGAATTTTCGTAAATAGAAATCCAAAAGTACGCGTCGAGTATTTTTTCTTAATCCAAGAAGTTTGTGGTGAAGAAACGCATTTTTCGAGATACGACAAGATTGCTTTCTAGCGTCGATATCACAAACTGGACAAAATATATTTGGGCAACACTGAGAACATTATCTGCAGACATTTTCAACAATTTTATTTTAATTAATGGGTTGGCTTCACAAAACGGTGTCTTTTAATTTAAAGACATCGAGGGAAAGCACATTATCGCGAATGAGTTGAGATTCAAATGTATTAAACTACTCAACAAAATTGTGACAGAATAGAAAAGTCGTTTAACCCTTTGAATACTTTTTATGTCATAATATCAGCGAAAGAACCAGATAAAAATTTTAATAAAACATAAAATTCGATCGATGTTTGCTAATCAAGAATAATATTTTTGATTATTATATAGAGTAGAATAAAATCTGGAATAACCAATAGTGTATTTTAATGGATTCTTTGTGTATGGTTGTCCCAAGTCATATTTACCGTGTTATTCAAAGTTACAGACAGTATGTAATATGATTTTGGAAATATAATCATACTGTGGCGACATCTACCTACGCCACAAGATAAAGGATTTATCTTCAATGATCCTAAACCGCGCAAGCAGTGTTTCCTGAGATTGGACGTATATATACAACCTCCGACATGACTCAGTCGGAGCCGCGGTTCCCCAGGCATGAC
>JADGIL010046918.1:0-11901 GCA_020352625.1 Cactoblastis cactorum
AGTATCGTTGAGTTAGTATCCCATCATACTAGTCTCGAACTAAGTTTGGGGCTAGCTGAATGTGTGTGATTTGTCCCTATATATTTATTTATTTAAAGGTTTATCTAGTTCCTCAAAACTCCTTCTGTTCTTTAGAGTATTTCATCATTGCTATCTTGAATTACATTATATGTAAACTAGTAGTGTCATGAACTGCAATGAGTCATTCCTTTATATTTACACTTAAGTACTTACATAAAATTACTTGCAGCGTAAATGATCTTCCCGACTGACTTCACACTGTAATTACTTTCAAGTCGTGACTCAAGGATGAGCCCGTCATCACTTAAAAGCGTGATTTTTTGACCTCATCATTTTCTTTTTCCTCATTATTATGGACAGGTTGAAATAATTTAATGATTTTGAAACACTATTTCATTTCCTTAAGTTCAATTAAGTTCGTCACTTAATTGAACTGAATTTTATACTTTTTATTCTGCAAGGAATTAATCAACTTTAGTTCTTTAGAAAATAAAATAATGTACTTGAAGCTGTATGTGGTTATCGCACAAAACTGGTGATGCTAAGCTTTTTATCATAATTAATACTGCTCCAAATTGCAATAAAACACATGATAGCGAAAGCTTATGGAGTAAAAAAATAGTTTGATTACTCTCCTAGGCTAGTGAAGTATTGGTATCATTGTATACCTTATACAGAAATATTAAAGAAAGAAAAAATAAATGGATCATGAAGACCTTGGTATTATAGGTTCCAAAACTGCTTGAGTTTCTATCGACATAGTCTGTAGCTTGATTAAGATGTATGTACCTAAATGTTTATTAAAGATTGACATGAAAAAGGTCTAATTTCTGAATAAATATTTTGATTCTGATTGATAAGACAATATGAGATTTTCGATTATTTGATCCAAGGTTTAAATAGTTTAGATGACCAACTCTGAACAAAGAACCATATTTTTAGTAAACATTATAAATTAAAAAGCAAAAATGACGAGATGCGTCATTTTTGCACATCTCACATCTCATTCGCGGTTGATATTATTGCATGCCTACCATTATCATAATGAAAACGAAGAATTATAGAAAGTCTGTCAAGTTTCCCCAAATTAATGCAAAGAAACTCGGAATCATTTATCTACTCTGGGTAGTATTTAGGGCCTGACCTGGTGCGGCGATTCTAAGAGGTTATCCCGTGGTTATAGAAAACAAAAAATAACTCTATGATGAGTCTGGGCATATAGGGCTAATAATTATAATGTACCTTAGGACGTGGCATTTGCAAATATTCTACACTGTTGATGGCACAGACCTGAACTTAGCTCATCACTTCTGGAAATTTCTGGCGGGAAACTGCCGCCAGCCCGCGCAGGATGACCGCTATTACTCTGATTGAAGACCGGACTCCATATTACACAATGGCTGTTTTAATTCAAGAATTGTCGTACACTGTCCTCGGACAAGCCATAAACTAAATAAAACTTGATATTATGTTACAAGCTGCTAATATTACTGCCTTATCATATTTATTATCTGCTTCTTTTTCGAAAGATCCAAGAGGCCACAAATTTTGGTATTTTCGGCAGATGAATGAAAAGCAAGATTCTAGATACCACGATTATGAGACGTCTTATAATGGTCTAATAGATATGATCGTTTCATATCGTTAACTATGTATTCTGCAATCAAGTAATATACATGTTTACAACAACACCTTTACGAGGTAATCTAGCGATTGCTTTTCGCACGTGCCCGCTAATGTTTGCAGTTTATTTATCTGTACAATCGTAATCAATCGAGCAATCGATACATCGTGTTGTTTATATTTAAAGTCACCGTACTCATCTTGTTCGATTTCCAGATGATTGGTCTGTATTGTTATTTTAAATGTAGTTGTTCGTTTGCCGTCCCAATCAAAAGTAGAATTGTAGAAGTAGAAAACTGTGCTAAAAATCCTACATTAGAAATTTTGCACAGTTATCAAACTTCAGACCAATCCGATCTCCAATTTAAAATAAATAAATAATAACTTCTAGTACATTTTTCTATTTATTCACAGATACAAAATGGGATTTTAAACTAACTGGACACAAAGATGGCGCGACTCTTTGCATTTACTCTCTACTTGGCGACGATTTCTTTTTCTGTCGGCTTCAATGGCGACAGTTTTGAGTTGGAATGTCCTGATGAATGTGACTGCCACTACTTCAGAATCAACTGGGTGACCGATTGCTCAGAAAGCAACCTCACTGAAGTGCCTTATGACGAGTTAAGCATGAGCGTGTACATTTTGGATTTGAACGGGAATAACATCACCAGTTTGAAGACGTTTCCTCCTGACATTAAGATGAGAAGGCTCCAGATCGCTGAGAATAGGCTGACTAGGGTCGACAGAGAGGCTTTTCAAGGTCTAGAGTATCTTATTGATGTGGATCTCTCCGGAAATAATATTAGCTACGTGGATCCGGAAGCATTCTTGTAAGTATACTTTTTTATGTTTTACCTAACCGAGTTATTGTGGACAAAACACATAAATGTAGATTTTAAGAAGCCGTGAAGTATTTCAGGGTTAGAAATATCATTTTCTTCTCAATATCCCTGTTTTTGATGTGTAAATTACACATATTTTGATATCTGTATCTTTGGTTTACATCAAAATTAAATTGGTAAGTGACAAAATTAAAAGAAACCCTCATAAAACAATCGTGTTATTATCGTCATAAATATGCATATTGAGTAGAATAACTAAACATAGAGCCAATACGACCTCAGTCAACGAACTAATCAATCAACATTATGTTGTTGTGTGTAGGTTTGTTTGTACTACTAAAACAACTGTTTAACTTTCGTTGAACTTGACCGTTCCTCCTTCTCATCGATCCGCACGGCGGCAGAATTTTATGGCTTCACAAACAGCTCTCGTACAAACTAACCAATAATTTTGACGACCTCAGTGACGTAAATGGTGTGCATGTCTATCCGCTAATCAGGTCTTCGGATCGATTACCGATCAGGTCAAGATGGAAAACGATCTTTTTCTGACTGCCTTGCTTTTGATAGGTTTCATTTACATATGTGTTTATTATTATTGTAAAAATAGTATCGTTTATAATACAAGTCGACTATTTTGGGGTTATGTGTGATACAGGTAACAATTTAATAAGAAATCTGTACTAATAGAATTTATAATAAAAACCGAAGAAATCGTAATCAGTAATTAATTTTACGACCAAATTGCATTAAGAATTGGGCCATTAGCTGGCTACGTGCGTTTATTGTTCAGAATCATTGAATTGAACACGATGATGATAAAATAAATAATAAGACTGATAAAATAAGAAATTATTAAATTTATTACTAAAAATAAGAACTATTTAGTGGTGGGCCAAATAGTTAACATTCATTTATAAAACGACGAATCTTTAAAGTTTAAATAGGCAAGACATAGGTGAATCAAAAACATTTAACTTATTTCAAGATTTGCAAGATTATCTAACAATTTGTTTAGTGTACAAATATTTTTCTGTCATGTGATTACATATTAGTTTGATAGGTGATTCGAAATCCTGCATTACTGTACGCAATTTAGAGACTAGGCATGTTTAAAATGTCTCAAATCCAATCCCGTACCATGATTCTAATCCAAGAAATTCGGAATATCGGGACCACTGCGCAATTGTAATTTCTGATTCAAAAACAACATCTCTCAAAAGGACGATCCCCGAATATCGATCGCCCATAAGCTCGCATGACTCATTCCGTATATACATACGTTATTCCGTATTATACGTTACAAATATTTCCCACACGTCTATTGTTTGTGGTTGTAAATCACAGGCAATCCGATCGCACAAAGGCTAATGATAAAATTGTCCCAATTACTTTTTAACTTGTTGACCAGCGATAGAAGTGACACAAATTGACTCCACTCGTGATGACAATATTAGATAATGGACACACAACGAATGCAAATTGAATTTGACGACTGAATTACCATTTCCATGAACTCTATGGCATTGTATCATACAGACATGCATTGACTGGGACATGTTTGTTCTTGATATCCATTTGTAGGAAGTCATTGAACGAGAGAAGCGAACTCAATCTATTGATATAGATAGTCACTCTTACTAAGCAGATTGGTAGACTTAAAAAATCAAGGTTTATCTCGTGAAACTACAAGCTTACAAATGCTTTTTTGCTAGTTTTATTGTAATATTTGGCTTAATGTTACCCGTTTCACGCGCTCCGGTATATTAACTAAACATAATGTAAAATAATATCGCATATTTTGACTAATAACTAGAGTAAATTACGACATCATTACTTATGTCATATTTTCTGTATGAACTATTATTTTCTATTTATTGGTCATATAGGTGTAATATAGGTGACCATTATATAATTTATCTCAAGAAAAGTTATTGTTTGATGGTTCTATTATGGAAAGTGTTTTAAAAATATATATTAAACAGCGCATTAGTAGGATCACATAAACAGGGCAAATGTATGTATTATTTAAATCATTTTTTTAGACGTATTTATATAATTGAAGGTGTATTGTTTTCAGAGATGCACGGGGACTCTTAAACGTGGAGCTGCAAAACAATCCCATCAGTGTGGTAGAAGGCCCTTTCCTCATCTCCCCCACCCTGCAGTTTCTTGACATCAGTTCCTGCAACCTCTCAGCCATCAACCCTCAATTCTTCGACAACATTACCGCACTCACAACCCTCGATCTTTCCAATAACCCTCTCAACACCTTAGACGATGGAGTCTTCGACGCCTTAACAAGCCTAGACACGTTAAAACTCAACGACTGCAAACTCACCTCTATCCACGAAGATATATTCTCGGCCTTAATCAACCTGAAGTACCTGGAATTAGCCGGCAATCAACTCACAAACACTGACTGGACAGAACTACTAGGAAAACTAACAAGGCTTCAATATTTGAATATACGCAAGACTGGTATAACATCACTTGCCGAAGACACGTTCGCAAATTGCACAAATCTGGTCACACTAATCTTGGCTGACAATGAACTACGTGACTTAGACCTTGCGGCCACATTAGTCAACAGCGTCAATAATTTGGAACTATTGGACCTGTCGAATTGTAAGATACAGGGCCCGATTGCAGGTGAAGCGTTTGCCAATGCGACCAGACTAAAGAGTCTTTATCTTTCTGGAAATCCGTTGTTCGCTCCAGACTTACAGGAAGCGTTAGCCCCTCTTCCAAAGTTAGAAAGATTATTCTTAAGTAACTGTGGGTTGCGTAACCTCCCAGATAACTTTAATGTTTTTGATAATCTTCAAGAACTGGACATATCCCACAATCCACTTGTCAATGTGTTTACTAAACTATTAGCGCCGTTAGAACACTTGGAATATCTTAACATGGGGTACAGTAACCTGTCATATATAGGTCCAGACAGTTTCTCTAAAATGACATCAATGAAAAGACTCGTTTTATCTGGCAATGATCTTTTATCATTAGAAGCTGGCCTATTCGGAAACTTAACGCAATTGACAACTTTGGAACTAGAATTTTGTGGATTAAAAAGGCCACTAGATGCGAATGCATTTTTTAAAAATTTGACATATATGGATCTGCGAGAAATAAGGCTTGGGGGAAATCCACTAGTTATTCCAGCATCTGGGCCAGTCTTTCCAAAACAATTATCCCAAGTTACAAAACTTGATATGAGCAACTGTAACATTTCAAGTCTTAACATAGATGCTTTTAAAAATACAGAAAATATCACTGACCTGAATTTAGCAGGAAATAGACTTAAATCCGTGGACGGTAGTTTGGAATTCTTAGAGAGATTACATCACCTACAGAACCTCGATTTAAGTAATAATAATTTAACTACAATTGACCCGCAAGTCTTTGTTCATAACCCCAAAATTACTTCCTTGAATTTAATTGGGAATCCATTTGTATGCAATTGCAAGATAGCTGAAATGTGGGATTGGGCTAATATGATAAAAGGTAATTTGGAGGTTCTCGTCGGAGCCAAGAGCGCTGAAAAAGATATCATTGTGAAGGGCAATAAGAAAAAGAAACACCTATTTTGTCATTACAACGAAACTCAGTTGCGCAATACGACTCTAGCTGTTAACAAAACGGTTCCTGGTAGAAGGCCATTCATAAAGCCCAGAGAATTTTCATTTGCTAATAGAACTTGGGCTAAATATGTCAGGGAATCGGGCTGCGAACCAGTGGTCAAGATACTAAGACCGGTAGCCTTAGTAGCTGAATTGTTCGAGTTTAAAGATGGTTATAAATCTACAGGGGCCATGGTTATGTTGATGTTAGCCTTGGCTCTAGGAATCACAACCCTTATGATGTTGATAAGACTCTTCAAGCGCCGGAACGGTACAGAGATAGACACGGAGACAAACAGAAAAGCCAGATAGCATAAAATGAAAATAAATTAAAATTTGGAGAAAGTGAAATCGTCGCTCGCATCCCAAGGCCGCGCAGATAAGACTGTAATGGTTATATGTTTTTTACCATAAAATGTTTGTATTCGATGATTTATTTAAAATAGTATGAGATTAGATTAGTTTTAGAATGTAATCAACCCACATGTCGTATTAGCTAGTCCCATGGAATACCTAAGTAATTAATAAGATTTAATTTATGGCTTAAGTGTCGGTAAATAAGTTTAACCTCTACCTACCCTCTCAGTATTCATCAAATTATGAACAATCCATTCTCGAAGTGATAATAAAGTTTGGAAATACCTACTAACAGTGTTTCTTTTCTATTAACCCCGCATTTTGTTATTTTGTCTTATTGTAAACTCATAGCTATCCTTTTTACAATTGTAAGCCTCTTGTCACTAAGCTAATATAAATAAATGTAACCACTAAAAGAAATAATCAAATGCGTTGCGTGTGTAATTGATCGAATTTATGCCTAGAATGTTTCCTTGGAATCGGTCAACTGTAAAAAGTAGTTTAATTACTGCTTTTTAATAGACAAGAAATCAATATATGGAAGTTACTTCCGAATGCTATCAATAGAAACTATGCCAAGTATTGCAACATGTAATTTCACGACAAATCAAAAGTAACAAAAACAAATCTAATTTATTTTTAATTAATATTAAAGCTACTTGTTGCAATAAATTTAGCAAAAACAATGTCTATTAATATAAATTTCCACGGTTCAAATCTGATCTTAGAACGAAACAGATAGATAAACGAATAGTTTTTGTAGTGTATTTTGAAAACTATATTTCCTCAGAATTGCAGAATGAAATAGGTCTGTATCCGCTGGCTTGCAAAGAGCATGCTAAATTAGAACTTTTTGCCGCCACGCTTACTGGTTCCGTTGGTAACTATTGGCCTTTTATTTATAGCTGCGGATCACAAAAATGGGTGCAAGAAATGCCATCACGTAATATATTGACAGGCGGAGAAAGTGATTATGCAAAATCGGTCTTGAATTAAATAATGCATATTTAGAAAATATATGTTTTATTATAACAATCGCTTAATACTACAATAACTAACCAAACAACGTAATAAATACTTAAGTTATTAGTATCAACTGGCATCGCCGGCCGCTGTGCTGGTTTTCTTAATATACCAGTTCTCTTTGTAGATCTTTTTCCTCATCGCCGGCTTTTCACTTTCAGGACTGTTGTTGCTTGCCATCGCAGCTAACTCACTATCAAGCAGGCGTGGTAATGCTATAGGTTCAAAACCATATTGAAATTGAGGCTCTACAAAGTTGGTTTTTCTCGTATAACTTTGAAAAGGACGGGATGCAAATGCTGAGTTATCGTGAGAATGTGGTTTTTTAAACGTATACTCAAATTTCGGAGGAGCAGGTTTGTACTGCGCGAAATACGACGTCTTCTTTGGTTCAGGATCAGATACATATGCAAATGTAGGAACGAGGGTATACTTTTCTTTTTCCTTTTGTTTCTTTTCATCTCCAAAGTATTTCTCTGGCTTAAAGTTGTCGTATAATTTGAAATATTCCTGTTTATTCTTATGAAGATCTCTCAAACTGGTTGGTTTATTAACCGCGTAATCTAAGAAGTAATCCTCCTTATTATTTTCACTTTCATCTTTATAAGTTAAGCGAGCGGTCTTTGGAAAATTGTCTCCTTGAGCTTGATATTGCTCAAATGGACGATCGTCAAAGATAAAACCCTGATTGTGGGATTCACCATAGCTATCAGGGCTATAAATATGTTTTTCCAGATCTTCAGGTTTTCTGTGGTAGGCAGGAAAACCGAAAGCTGCATTTTTATAGGCATTTTCAAACTCTTCCTCATTATTTTCCTCACGTTCCATCATTTCAGCAATCATCTGTTCTTTAAGAGAATGCCTTTCATCCGGCGATTCTTGTTCAATAATAATGCGTTTCGATTTTTCGTGTATGACGGGTAACGCGGTTGGAACATACTCTTCTTGTTGCTCAGAGTAATTTGGTTGTCGCTGCTGATTGGTAAACTCTTCCTGGTTTTCATTAGATGTATGAGGTTGTTGCGAGGGATGTGGATTTTGTTGCTGTTTCTCTCGTTGTACATGCTGATTAGGATCCACTTTTATTGAGGCGGGGCTAGGACTAGGCAGTAATCTAATATCTTCTTCATATTCGTGAGTAATCGGTCGTAACTCCTGTTCATATTGTACTGGTACTTCTATTGGCTGTTGATAAGGTCTGTCATGTTGACGCGGAGCATGATGTTGCTCGACATAATGGGGCCTTTCGTCGTGATGATGTGTATGTGTTTGTCTCTCACTATTATGAGGTGCATGACTCTCACTGTTATGAGGTGTGTGTGTATTATGCCTGTCACTATCATGAGGTACGTGTGTATGTCCCTCACTATTATGTTCTTCATAAGGCCGTTGTCTATGTTCAACTTCCTGCGGTCTTGACTGGTGTTCCCCTTCATGATTTGCGGGCCTAGGCTGTTCACGATAACTATGATGTTCATGATGCTCTAAAGTTTCTCTAGGATTTTCATGATATTGCGGACGTCGGTGTGGGTTTCCTTCACCATCGGACACCTCAGCCGAACCTGTTTCTCCAGATTCACTTTGAGGTGGAGGAGGATGTGCAGGACTAGCATCATGTTCTTTGTATCTCTGATCCTCTGCTTTAAATGTGTATATTAGCTGTTTCGGCTGATCATCATTTGGATGTCGCTCTTCTTTGGAATGACCCGGATCTTTAGAATTCTGAACGTAGCTATAGATGATAGGCTCTTTTTGCACTGTAGTATCGTAACTATAACTTACAGGGTCTTTCTCTTCTTTGTGAACATAATTATAAGTTACTGGTTCCTTATTCGTCTCTTTGTTGTATTTCACAGTCTGTTCTTTGTATGTTTCCTTGTAATTCGGAGCATTAATTTCGTATGAAAATTCAGGACTTTCATTTGGCTTTCCTTTAAATGTTATTGTTGGTTCCACGTGTACTTGCACACGAGGCACGTCATCGTTGTGTACAACAGGTTTCTTTGGTTTCTTCTTTGGGCCAACTTTAGGTCGACCTTTTACTTCTTCGACATCGCCTTGTATTTTATTCCCCTTGGTTTTTTTTTGTTGTTTGTTGAACTCTGGAAGTTTTTTATATGTCGCTTGATCTATTTTAGGTAAAAATTGTGCAATCTGGGGAACAACTGGAGAAGGATTGTCGAATTTTAAAGGTTCCAATAAAGTCAAGTCCAATAGAGGAACAGATGGGTTTGTATCTATCTGTACCACTGTTTTCTTGCCATTAACAATAGTGGTATATGTTTGCGTATCAGGACTTGCGATTTGAGTATGTTCATGAACAATTTTCTGTTTAACACTGTTGGTAGTTTTTTTCGTCGCGTCGTCGTATTTACTGTCGGGGTGTTTTTCTAAACGCTGGAATTTTGGTTCGCTTTTATAATTATTGTATTTTTCTGCGGAGTGTGTGTCGGCATACGCGGCTTGATTACTGCTCGACTGTTGTTGCGGGGACTGCAGTTGTTGTGAATGAGTCTGAATTTGTTGGAATGATGTGGGTGTAAAACTCCTTATAGTTTGAGCGTACGATTCAGGATGTGAGGAACCGTAAAATTGATTAAATGTGGTCGGTGAACCTGCTTGAACTGGGATTCTTAACTGAGATCCCAAACTGATGTGCGGGCTGAAATGCTTTATGTGATAGCTGGGGTTGGCCACGGCTAACGGTTTTGCCAGATGGGCTGGCAGTTCTTGCAACTGGACGTATTGTTGCGGGATTGCAGTTTTGTAGGCCCCCGAAAAGGGAGTGCCAGTAAAACGATTTCCGTACGAGTCCTTCAAATAACCGTTGACGTTCTGTAGACGAATTTGTTCTTTGACAGGTACGATTCGGGAGGCAGCCGACACGATCCCGGGCGCTAGGGCGTTGAACCGGTAGGAGACGGCAGGGTAGGGCGCAGAGCCCGCGTACACTCCGGCGGGTACATTTCGATAGAGTCGAGGTGCACTTTCTTCACTCAAATTGTCTTTAGTTACTAAACTTTTGGCGGCTTTTTCCGCCTCCCCTAACGAATCACTGATCGCCAACCAGCACAGAGCCACCAACAACGCCTGCAAACAAAATAAATAATGTAGCTAGCTAATCAGTTCCATTTCTAACTGAAATCTTCAAAAATATAAAAAACGTCGAAAAAATGAAGAATTTAACTTCGAGACCACAACATATTTACCACGCAAAAAATATTTAACTCGGAACTCTACGTATTTGATAACGTATGGACCGCTCTTTTATTTCATAGGTTTTTGCATTGGGCAGCAGTCACGCACACAAATATTATTTTTAAAATATTTTTCAATATTTCCTAATTTGACACGACACTTGACAATTTTAACAAATTTTGTATTATAACAAAAATAATATTATATTATACACTATTCACGATTTTTTTTTCGATTAATAAAGTAAAATAACTACCTGTCTCCCCATGGTGGGTTGAATCCGAGACGGAGGTAGAGGCACTGAGCGGCGCGGCGCCCCGTTTTGCTTATATATTATCGACAGCTGCTTTACCTCAGCACGAATATCAGACTTCCCCAGACACCGTAGACCATTATATCATCTTATCTCTCACCGGACCTCAGCCCGTTATTTTATTTTCATGACTTTTCAGCTGCAGACAGTCAATCATTGGTTTAATTAAATATACAAATTGCTTCCGGCCGTTTCCTTTGACCAAATGTGGACAAAAGACGTTATGTCACAGACAAATTGTGTGTACAAGCTGATAGACATTTAAATTATTCTTTTACATAATTGTTTTGTATGTTTGGTAATGCACTATTTAGGTTCTTTGAATCGCTTGCATGTCCCAAGATCCAAGACAGATCCAGATAGCGGATTAGGCATTACAGACAGCCTCCGTCCGGGACTTAATCACGTAGGACTTGAAGATCAAGTAAGTCATTTACTTTGTAATTTATCCAAAACTGGAGAAAATGTAAAGATTTTGCAACATACAAGGGTAAAGTTGCAGTCTTTGCAGGTTAAAATGGATTTTCACGGTACGTAGAATAGAGTTAGATGTTGCGACGTCTATCATGGCGACAGATAGCTGGGTTTCGCCAAGGGTAATCAGTTGCAATTCGATATTTTTATTACTAACGATTATTAATATATTGATACTCGTAATATTTTTTTATGTAAGAGGGAGGCAAACGAGCAGGCGGGTCACGTGATGTTAAGTGATCACCGCCGCCCATAGACAACTGCAACACCCACGGGGTCACAGAAGCGTTGCCGGCCTTTAAAAAGCCTCCGCTCTCCCCACTTGGGAAGATGGGCCTCCGGCTCTCCCATTCACCGGAGGGAGCATGCTGGCTAGTAGCCGCCATGCAGGCGTCGGTTTTCTGTGGGACTATGGTAATTCCCC
>JADGIL010046953.1:0-10893 GCA_020352625.1 Cactoblastis cactorum
TCCTATGTCCGTCGGCTGAAAATTGGTAGGGAGGTAGCTTAGAGCCATCTAAGCTACCTCCCTACCAATTTTCAGCCAAATCTGTTCTGCCGTTCTTGAGTTATAAGTGGTGTAACTAACACGACTTTCTTTTATATATATAATAGATATATATTTAAATATACTTATAATATTAGTATGAATATTAAAGACTTGTTTCGATTACATGCTCCTAAAGTCAAGAATATCACGTATTGTCACGTCTGTTCGCATTTCGATTATGTCGGTACTGTGTGATCAGGTTCATGAAATCCAATTTATTCATAGACCCTTTAGATTGGGGCCTCCTGGAGATTTAGAGTTTCTCAAGGGCTTTTTCTGAGAAGCCGGGTAGTGGAAAACTTAACGAGGTAATATCACCCAATTATTTTTATTTGGATTTTGTTTGATAGGTCAATAAATATTTTATTGCGTTTATGCGAAATTGTGAGAATTTATTGCAATCTCATACTTATTACAAGCACCGCAGGCATCTGCCTGGAGTCTGTAATTTTTTTTAAATAATTAATAATTAATAAGCTTGAGTTCTTTAATGCGTGAATAGGATAATGTTTTGTTTAACATTTACAAAAATATTTTAGTCTTGTTTTGTAGCAGTCCAGTTTTAAGATAGCTATAGATTACATAAAATAAGGGGATTAAGAAGGGGATTTTTGTTAGTATAATTTCTTTACGTTTTCTTTCCACATCAATCTATGTCCAAATCATCATCAACCCATCTCATTTCCTCTTCTTCTATATCCATAAGTCGCGATTCTACATCAAAATGTGTGAGGAGGGAATGAAATGAGGCTTTTATTTAATTGAGCAACATATTAACCTATCCTAACCAACAAAAGTACTATTTATTCAAAAAGTGCCGTTTTGGTGCTCACATAGAAAATTTGTAGATCATTTCAGTTGTATTCAGTTGCTTACTTTATTATTTCTCATTAAATAACCAAACCGAAACAGAGTTCGAACCCTAATATGAAAATTGGTAAACATTTGAGAAATACGGAAAAGGTACTCGTATAATTTGCTCATTTTCCACGCATGTTTGCTCTGCGCGCCATGTTGACAATGCCATTGAATTTTCGTTTCAATTCGCTTTATTATAACATTTATATTTTGTTATATTCTACTTGGTTATCATGTTTTATATGACAGGTTTTAAATGCGCATCGTCTTAGATGTATTTATTCATTATCATTCAGGTTACTGGACGATTACAGCAAATTACTGTTCTCTGACGTCTGTCCACTAAAATGTATTCTACCGCCTTATTGTTATTTTACATGTATCTTTAACACAATCTAATAATGTTCTGATTCGGTAGTAGGTAATTGCGCAATTAATATTTAAGGTTATAATTATGAAACGCAAAAATTTAAAAGTAATTGCTTGGATGTCATTTGGGTAAAGGTATATTTTGAAAACACAAATTGATTTTCTCAATATTCAAACACTTTTCATAGAACTGGAATACTAAGAATTTTATTTTATTTCGTAATAGAATTCAATTTACCTTCTAGTTTCTTAAAGAAAATAAATTTTAACTAAAATTTTTTCGATTTTGAAATTTAAATAATAAGATGAACGTAAAATTCTTATAATTATTCGTCCTTGGCAACTGTTACCGTTTCTATTATTAGGAGTTATTTTAGGTACTAAATATAGAAACATAAAAAAGGTACTGGACGTTTAAACAACGAAATGACAGCAATAAGGATGAACAGGAAATAATTGTACCATAATTGCGAGGGTCCTTTAGGGTCATGTTAGAAAATTATCCGGTCCAAAAAAGGACAGGACAATAATGCAATTATTTTGCGTTTGATCCGAGGAAAAAAAGATAATAATACGTGGTGGTAGAACTATTGACATGATTCGGAATTCCTTGCTAAATATCTTCTTATATTTTTGTAGCTGGGCTGACGACCTATAAAAATTATTTATGATATATGTATACACTTATTTCCACAGATAACTTCGGTTTAGTTTGGCATTGTCACAGAAATAATATATACAAAAGTTATACTGAGTTTAAACATAAATAAAATACTTACGTTTACTTCTGTCTTTCTGAACACTTTAACTTAGAATGTTGACAGTTTTAGACTACGGGTCAAATATTGGCAAACGTCATTTTTTATTACAAAAAGAAGACATCTAAAACTGAACTATATAAAATTTATGACAGCTATTTGAAGGATAGGCAACTTTTTGCTACAAAGAAGACATTGTACAGATTTATTTGATAAAAAAAAACTAAATTTAAACTAGAAATATAGAAACTAAAATTAGACTGTATGATAAAATCATGATCCAGCTACTATCCATTTCCATGCGAACGAAGTTTCGAGTCACTAATATATTTTTGACTTTTACAATATACACCGGACGTCGGGCACCTGAAAAATATTAAGTTTTTCTTTATCCCCTAGACAAGTCTGATATTTATATATAATACATGGATATCCAAGTTTGAATCCTGGTCAGGTCTTAATAGAGATAGATCTTTTTCTGACTGACCTGCGGTCTGGGAAGTTTATCTATGTATGTATTTATGATAAAATGTAGTGTCGTTCAGTTAGCATCTCATAATACAAGTCTCAAACTTAGTTTGGGCCGACCACAATTTTGGTAATTTGTCTCTATTATATTCAAAGAATATATTATTCATTGACAATGACAGTAAGTTATAGTTAGCCCACTAATTCAAGCTATGCAAGAGGTATTTGTGAACGTTCAACTTGAGTCATTTGTGAAATGTTTGCACTACGTCGCCATAGCAGCGTTGCAGGCGGTACCCTAGATTCTTGATTTGATTGCGTAATCACTGCTATTTTTTGATGCTTAATCTTATTTTATTTATTCAGGAACAACAAACAAATATATAGTATGATTTAAAAATATGTGTAACAAACAAGTGTTAGTAACTATGAAATCAACTACATACAACTAAGTAGGTATACACTAAGTTTTAGAAAAAGAATGCCGCTAGTGGTAAGTATATAATAAATTATTTTTTATCTTAAGTTTATCTTTTGAATTTCATTATGGTTTTATACATTTTTTTATTTAATTTTACATAATCGAACTATTTATCCACTGTATAGGTAGAACATATTAATAAAATTTTTTTGCAGGAAATAAAAATAATCATGAGTTTTCCCCAAATCAAGGTGGGTTTAACTGTAATAATTTCAGCAATCAGAAGGGATACAAAAAATATTTTGTTTCCATATAATTATGTGCTACATATAATATTTGTTTGTAAAGCGTAATTTCAGGGCTAAACATAATGAAAATTATTTTATTTGTAGTGTATATACGAAGGAAGATCTTGAAAGTATATTCCTGCTTATTTAATTCATTTAAACAAGCTTAAAAATTGAGATTGAGAAACTTAATTGGCTCTTACAGTATTTACTAAATAAACCATGCCTACGCAAAAATATTTTTTATTAATAGAAGGTATTAGAGAGTAAATCATTAATGGATTCTCGTAATATATTCAGAGTTAATTCCGTTCTTGACAACCAGCCCTGCAGAGTAATTGGTTCATCCAATTTTCGAATTAATTCCACGCACAATTAATTTGCTATTTTGATAGATGTCATAGAGCTCATATCTTTGATATTAACAAAATAATATTACAGAAGTTAAAGTTAATACTGACAAAAGGCATATTTAATTATATTGAATATTATTTACTCATTGTGTGTCTAACTGAGGTCTGTGGGCTTCACTTCCCGCTCAGATTTTAATTGTCAATCAAGTTAAAGACCTCAAAATATGGAATTATTCGCATAGGCAATGGGCTAGCAATCACTATTGTCTTTGCCCTACGAAATCGAATAGGTAAACCGAAACTAAACCTAGACTACAGTTATATAAACGCTAGACAGCGTTCAAGATTCACAGCTCAGTAATCAGACTCGAATGGGAATTTGGGATTCGAAGTTACATCCTTCCATCACAAGGCGAATGATTTGGCCCCTGGACTACGAAGGCTGTTTTATTTACTACAACACGGGCTCTTTATCAATTTGGGATACGCAACTTTTGACAGTTTGCATAAATATTTGCTGATAGATCTTAAATCTTACGGACCGTATTTTGACGCTTTGGATTTATAAGGATCAGCGTACGTATAAGGAAATTTATTATACTGAATGGTTCCAGGGATGTTTTGTTGGTTTAACATACTTAGTATCAATGAGTTTATCTTTTACAGGTTGTACATAAACATACTTGTGATAATCTGAGGCTTGTTTTGTTAGCAGCGCTGGGAAAAATTTACATTATGTGTACCAAAAAGTAGATGTATATTTCATACCGAACTAAACGCTCATTGGGTTCCTGCTATTGAATACAGGAGAAAGCACACTATTCAGTTTATATAACTACAGTGTCACGTCAGTTATCTTTTACAGGTAGAATACGATAAAAATCGTAAGTCCCGAAAGTCACGCTTAACTGAATATTGGTACCTACACCAATAAATCTGAATCACAATGCAGATTCAGGTGAAGTGAATATAGTTGCTAGCTCATCGCCACAATGAGATGTCATCTATTTTAGGCATTTCTCTTTATTAATTTTTACAGTCTGCTTGGGAAAAGAAGCAGAAGCAGCTAGCACGTAAACCTTTCTCTGTCACCACTAGACCAGCATGGTAATCTATCTCTAATTGATAGAGCCTCAATTTAGAACCCACCCTTAAACTTGTAAATATTGAACAGTTTTCACGCTCAGCATGCTCCATCGTCTGCTAACGAGATTAGCAAAGCTCAACAACGCTTTCCCTCTTCAAAGAAATAGCCCGTCCTCCTAAATTCCTATATTGGCCAAAGGCTGCATAGTCGACTGATTGTCGTCAACCCTGGTCGCGATCGGCTGATTCCCGCAAATTCCAGAAATGTGCTCCCTGGTGTATTGACCTGGCTAGGTGCAGTACTTATGTCCATGTGCAAGCATGCTCCATTTTCGGCTGCGTTGTCAATTTACCTTCAGGTAAGACTACGGCCAAATGCTATATGCGTAAAAATTGCACAAGAAGATATATTATAGTTACCATATTATGTTATTTCTAAGTCTTAAACGCTTTATATAAACTAAATTATACTTTTAATTTTGCTCGTATGTTTGTGCACGTTTTAATTAGTTCTCATAAGTTAATACGAAATGAAGTATAATATTTTATATCAACTTCTATTTTTATCATAAAATTTTAGAAGTTACTTTGTTCGAAATTTTAAGTTTATTTCACAACATATAAAGAAGCTCCCGTTGGGAAATCATAAACTTATAAATCGTTTGTTCCAATCTTTGAACTAAAACCATTAAAACTATTTGCAAAACTTGATAAAACTAGAAAGGGCATCTTTGATGTAGATCCAAATAGAACACTGTCTCGATACTTTTAATTTTATAGGGCATTATTTGGGATTTTTATAGGGCAAAGTATACTTATAATTAGCACGAAACATTATTGCATTAATTTTTGATGTTTTATTGGTAAACTTTATTAAATAGAATAGTAAAAAAAACGGATCTACTATTAAAATTATTTTGGTATATTAACTTTTTTGTTTGAACAAGTCTGAATGAATAAATGATTTCGAATTTCGCACGAATAGATAACTCAAAGACTCTTGTTTAGAAATACAGGCATAATGATATATGTATATATAGGCATATCTTATGTAGATTCTAAAATAATTTTTTACTTTACTTTATTTATACATTCGTGACAATAACAAAATATTTCATTTCAAAAAAATATTCAAAATCCCAGCAGAGTTAAACATTTTTTGTTGTCAGAAACGAGTTGTTTTCTCGTATAGAAACATCCCTCAAAAGATTTCCAAGGTATGTTCTCTATTGACTTCATATTTCCGATCCTGATAGAAAAAGCGAGTGAAAAATTCCTTTCCTGCGTCATGCTTAAAAAATACATACTTATATCTAAGCACTTAATTAATCTTTCTCCTTCTGGTGACTAAAAACAAAACAGATGTACAGACCGAAAATGGAAGCGATAGTCAAAGGGAGAAAATCGAGGGTACGAACGAGAAAATGAGGGGAATGATGTTTGGCGATACCAAGAAGTTAAAACTCGAAAAAGTTTAATTCATTCAACTTTGTTCAAAACTGATATGATACTATATTGTAATTTTGTATTATTAAGCGGGAATGTAGAGCTTTTACTATCCTTGTACTTTGTTATGGTACATTTTGCTGAAACATTTTCACCCCTCTTCTCAGTTTTGAATTATAGTAATTTAATTAGTATAACAAAATGTCTTAGTTACAGAAACTCATAGGCCATTATAAAGCTGCACCTTATTTTAGTATTAGCTTTTCCCACGGCTACACTCGCATTATATAATTCCTGATCATGTGGGAACGTTTTTCATAATCTCGTCTTAGCAAGCAACTACTTCTTAAAAGGCAACCTTCACGCAAAATTTAAGATCCTTCCTCTTATAGTTTCTGACATTTCGTGACGAGTGTGTGAATGTTTTTCGCTTTTATTTATATTAGATGGATCGATTGATTAAATATGTGTATATAAGTAAATATATGTATATAAGAAAAAGTCACACAAATTACGTTGGCCCCTAACTAAATTCGAAAATACTAACACAACAATACTATATTTTATAATAAATAAATATTATTAATTATTTGAAGAAATACATGCAAGACTGGCCTGGTATTCAGAAAAATACAATTTTCCATCACTTGCACAAATATTTTTATTCAAAAAAGTCAAAAACATAATGACGCAATGATAAAAAGCTTTGGTAACAATGGGAATTCGCAATCTGCGCACTTTGAAAATTGAAGTTTTATCTAACAAGCAGAATCGCCAGGGAACGAAGAGGATTGTCGTGTCGGTTGCAATTTAGAGCTCCATAAAAGAAAATTAAAGAATCAACAACTTTTTAGTACTTACAGCTGTAACAGTTTTACAAGTAAAGTTTTTAAACACTCGTAATAAGATTTCATTGTATGCATAATGTTTATCAGTTTGTTGGCGCATCATCATCAATCACTGAAGATATTGTCAAGAAAATTTTGTCAGAAACCGAAAACTTCCTCAGAAGTGAAGCTAAATTAGCAAGTTTAAATACTTAATAATATAACAATTGGATGATTTGGCTTTAATTAGTTATTCAATAAATTGAGGTAAATTTTGATAGATGCTTCAAAGGCGAAAACGAATTTAAAACACTGATGCCATTTTAATTAACAAAGAAGAACAAAAATTGTCTAGAACTATGAATTTTGAATATCAAAGAGAACTAATTAAGGAAGATAAATGTAGATTATGCAGTTCCTTACTTCAACACGTTAGATATTTTCCGTTCCTAATATCCAAGCATGTGAAACTATAAACGAGCTTATTCAAGGCAATTGTTTGAGTTTGGTCACAAGTTTGTTTGAGATTCTGACTGCTTCGCCAAACTGGGTTTGAGGTCCATAAATAATTTTGTTTATGTTAGCTATTTGTGTTTAAACCATTTAATTTATACTGTCTATTGTTTGAATATTTTGGCACTTAATGAATCCAGGGGAAAATGAATTCACTCCAGCTGAAATTCATAATATTGATTGAAATTACTTATAAGTTTCCATTTTAGATTTATAGTAAATAGGTGAAAATAAGGTTCAGCTAATGAATGTTTACTTATTTTGTCATATACAAAAAGCTCATTAATAGCAGGAGTCAATAGGTTACCAATGAATAATTAAATTATATTATAATAAATATGTATATTAAATTAAAGAGTTCATGCATCTAAAATTGGCCTTTATATTTCTTTGACACATAGACGCTAGTCTCAAGCGGTAGAATGTAAGGTATATAATGTGTCAAAATTAAGCAAAGCTAGCACAAAGTTCTCATTATATCCGTAACCATTCTATAAATGCTTTACGTGGGCGTTACTAATACCTTCTATTAATTAAATGTAATTTGATAAGCTGTGTATGTCAGCCACAAATGACACAAGATGGATTGCCATCAGTTATAATGTTCAGGGAAAATTCGGGCTAATGTGTGGAAATATTTGCTTTTAAAACTTAATTTTGCTTTAATCCATCGAAATAGGTATATTTTATGAAGGTTGTTGTTTGTATAATTTGTTATGAACCAAGTAATTATATGAATTATTGGATGCTATACATAATAATAATAATAAATAATCAAGAACAGATCGAGCAGTACTTATCCGAGCGTTATCCCAGTTACATCTTCAGCAGTGACGCTTCTGACCCCGAGATCTGCGCTACCTAATCAAGGAGATTTGGTGAGGTTACTGGTTTATACACATAGTCACTGCCGTCTGACCTCTGCTACCCAAAGGGCGAACCAGAACCATTTCTAGGTTTGTACAAATGCTACATGCCTTTCGGGGCCCACAGCTTAACGCGCCTTCCGAGGCATGGAATCGTCTTTTTAGATAATTAAGTTATTCAAGCCCGAAATACCCTAAGCTGAGCAGAAATAACTTGTTTCACAAAGTTACCTCCAGTAGGGTTCTAACCCACGACCTCCGGATCACAAAGCACACGCTTTGACCATTGAACCTCGGAGGCAGCTCGAGCAGTATATTTAATATACTCAATAGAAGAGACCAATATGTTATGTTATCAACTTTATAGTAATCAAATCGGTTAAATATTTTTATACATTAAAATTTTGAGACATTATAGAAAACACGTAAAGTTAAAATTTTTAAGAAATTAAAAGAAGGCAGGTTTGCCGCCCACTCGGTCGTCGACATTCAATCGGCGAACATCTCCTGAGGAAGCTCCGTGAAGGAGTGAAACACGTATTAAGGCGGTGGTGGCGGGTGGTGCATCGATTGTGCATGTTGCATGTTATTGCGGGCGGGCGGTACACTTGCATATCATTAATTACTACCTACGCAGAAGAAGCTACAGATACACTTCTCTGTCGTAAAAATTTTTTTTTTTTTTTATGTCTTAGTTTTAATTTGTATCATGTGTTAGTGTTTTAGTGAACATGCAATATTAATGCGCTGGTATCGACTTACTTCTTAAGTTGTTTTAATAGAAGTGATACAAATACAGTATCAGCTACCTTACAGGGTAGGCAGAGTCGAGAGTCGTTAGACCCAACAGCTGAATGGTATGTTTATTGATGGATACAGATTCAGATACATATATTGTTATTAAAGAAAAGTTAGAAAGGAACGTCTAACCAAATAACAAAAATGGAAAATGGTGTAGATAACCAACAAAATAAAATAAATTACACGTTTGTCCGTCCCACAACGGTTGGTTAAAACAGCGAATGATTTTTATTTTTTATGTTAACGCGCTAAATTGCGGTACAGTACCTACTCGGAGAAATAAATTCTAGACACGTTTTGAAATATAATTATGTAACTGACTAAATATTGTAAAAGAAACATTGTTGAAAATTCTTTACGACTTTAAAGATTTATCTACCAACGCTTAAAATACAAATATAATAATATCATGATGTACCTGTATTTATATATTGTAATTTTGTAAAAGGGCTATAATGCATTTCAGTTTATATCATGTAATAAATAACATATCCCATAAAATACTTCACTCGAAAGTATATATAGGCAAATAATAAATAATTAAATGACCTGAAATGACGTCACTTTTGATTATGGATTTTCTTTACGTATGTAAGTATAATACATATTATAAGATTCAGAAACTTTAGTACGTACTTCTTATTTATATAACTTGAACACAAAGAGTAAGTAATACCTATACATTCGGACACAAAACCACATTTACTTACAGCATTGAGTAAGTAACCAGTGACAATAACCTACGTTCAAACAATCAATAGCTGCTTTGTGAGTCCCATGTACATATATCGTATAGTAATATAATCTGTGGTCCCATCCAGCATTGTAAATATAGACTCAAATCTTTGTAAACGGTAGTATGCGACCCATTTCACGAATCGGAATCCTATATGGAGTTTCATTCTAACTTGACACGTTGATTTTTGGTCGTATCGTACGATTCTCGTGTCAAATTAAAATGGACGCTTCCTCTGAATTATGAGAAGTGTTTGTGACAGCAATACCAAGTAAGTATTGTTTTGAATTTCAGTGCGTTTTGGAAGCTTATAGATTGGGAACAACTAAAATTTTGGGTTGGAAACTAACAATGTTTTGAACACATTGTTCCGTTCTTGTTAGTTGCTTGTAGTTTTGCAAGTATGCAATCATATATAGCAAACAATTCGGAATAGTTTGCCCGATTCTTGGTTTGCTAAGTCGCCGCCGTCGGTCGTCGTTGCTTCATTTTCTAGTTACAAATAACTTATTTGTGAAAACATGAGTTCAAAAGGCGTTATAAAAGAGAACCTATTTTATTTTTCATAAAAGGCAAGAAAACGTCGGAAAGCAAAGGTCAAATATCTAAGGAATACGTAAATAATATTATTGATAGTATTTTTTCAATACACGGCGATTGAATACGTATTTCCATCGGTGAATTCAAGTCTATTTGTATAGTTCCGGATATCTTGTCGCACAGATATCGCGACGTATTTACATACGTTGTGTTCAGGAATGCCTTTGGAGGATATATATACTTGACAATTCAAAATTGGAGTGAGTTTATTTGGAAATTGCGAATTTATTTAAAGAAAGCTTATTTCACGACTTGTCGCGTTTAAAAGATTTAAGAAGTGAAAATTTTCGCTATAAGTAATGTACATCTTGAATATATGTATTACAACATTATGTGTGTCCTAGTTTTAAGATATTTTTTTTATGACGACCTCCGTGGCGCAGTGGTCACAACGCCGACTGTCGCGCGGAGGTCCCGGGTTCG
>JADGIL010046991.1:2958-13429 GCA_020352625.1 Cactoblastis cactorum
TGACATAAAAAAAAAACTAATATCAAGAAATGAACTGTTACTGTACGAAAGAATATTACTAAGTTAAATACAAAAGATATTTTCCTGAAGTGTCGTATCATGAGAAAGACTTTCAATAAATCGATTGCTGGTTGTCTCACTGAAACTCGATTACTGCTCGACTGATTTGATCAATTTTATTTTCGAAATATTTGTGGAAGTTTGGGAAGGTTTAAAAGATGAAAAGATCCAAAAATTCCACGGAAGCGTGGCCGCGGGCACAACTAGTCTATTTTTTAAAATACCCGTATGAACGAGGTCCCTGGCCCCAGTAGTGAATTCCAAAACCGTGAAATTAAATAATACAATATAATTATTTCCAAGCTTAGAGGTCAGGAATCGTAGTTGATTGTACCACATAGTTTTTGCAATGACCGCATTATAACAATATACTTCATAACACAGCATTTACCATACAAATGTCATGCTGATTGACCAATAAGTGAGAGAGTTGAAAAATTGAGGTCTCAACGCGGGACGCTCCTCAAAGGAGTTCATGGTTGAATGGAATATGTACAGTACTCAAACACATCGCAACATTTCAAACATACACCTTAATTTGTTTACACAAGGTTTAAAATTCAGTGCGCGACCGTAGAAGTTCCTAATTGCAAGATTGAGAACGCTTGCAAATAAGTGACGATTTAATCTTTACTGTCTGATTAATACGGTTCACTTTTGTTTATAAAACGTCATTTAAGAAGTAGGTTGAGAGAACGCAAATCTAGAAAGACCCGTGTATCAAAAAGATCCAGTAACGTATTAGCAATTAACATAATTTTTATATGTAATCAAGTATTTGTTTAAAACACAATATGAAATTTCATTTACTTTACATAAGATTTTAAAAATAATTACAATTATTATATTAAAAGCGTAGTCACGAAAACGACGAAAATTGAACCTTAATTAGCTTTAGAGATTGCATTTGTTCAGTATATGATAAAAAATGTACTATAAAAATATTTCATGTAAAAGTTGGAGATACCATAGTTAACTTTAGAGCACTCAATTTTTAAAATACTTTCGAAGACTACTTACTGATGAAAAACCTAAAATTAAGGTAAAAATCTACCGATAATATAAATATGCAATCAATATGAAAACTATGGTAAAGATAACCTAATAACAAAACCTCGTTATAAAAATTCAATGAACCAGTTAAGCGATAGCAGAAACATGTTTATAATTAGCATAACGTACAATATCTCGTAGTGCTAAGTAATTAAACAAAACTAATGATTATTATTATTACTAGTAAATCAAAAAATGTCACATATGTCACGTAAATGTGTAAAGAAGATATTGATTTGATAAATTAATCATGAGAATTATAAAACAAATGGGACTATCATCAATACATCTTTCAATAACTATTTTTTTCTAATAACGGCCGAATTTAACCCGGTTTTTACATTATATTTAGGAAGTAAGGGATCAGGGTAAAATAATGGTCTTAATACTAATAGATATAGAGAGTTACTGGTGCAATTTTTATTTGATTGGTGGCAGAGACAGGGACGATTGCCGGCGATTTCCGAATGAGTGCCGGCTATCTTCTAGCCGGCACGTTGAACAGGTAGTTGACATTGTTAGATTAATAGGAATACATACACCCAAAAGTGGGCCTGAGGTAAGCTAATAATGATGACATAATATCTTCAGAAAACAGGGTGAAAGGACATTCATTATACTAAGAGATATGAGAGTGGTGCACTTTCTATGAACAAAAGAGCAAAAGTTACGATATCTCGTGTGATATAACGACTTACTACGATTGAATTCGATATAAATCGTCATCTGATAGGGTTGTCAGTTGTAAAATGTAAGGCTTTTTCAAAATATAATCACATTAAAAATCGTTTTTTCTACGCAAAACATTAGATATTAAACAATTATCTAATTTTCGTGGTATAATATTATAAAAGAAATTAATTAATTTGCGCAGCAAAAAAGATATAACGATTCATAAAAATACAAAATAATAAATTGCTGATAGAAGTTTAAATTTTGAACCAAATGATGCATAACCTTAACGATCATTGATAACTGGCAACCCTATACCTGTAGCATTTCACGCTTCATTCGCCTTTCCAAACCCCCTTTCAAATTAGCCATTTCGAGTGATTTAATATTATTATTCATAGTCCGACTTATTTGACGAACATTTTCTATAGGCTGCACAACTTTCGCACCAGTTTCTACTGATTTAATTCTGGTATTAATAATAACATTCATGAGGTCAGTTGCTCTCATAATCTATTAATTTAAATTGTTAGTAGTTTTTGACAGAAGTGAAAATTACTAGCAGAATAAATACGGAACAACCTGATAATTCTATATTAGAATCACGGAAAAGAAGAAGAAAATTTATCTATCAAAACTAGTCATTGAACTAGTGTGGTATATAATATACCACAGCGTATATCAATATACGCTGTGCGGCTCAGACCGCTCGACCGTCGAGATTGATACGCAGGTATAGTATAAACATCCACAACATTAGAAACTTGCAAAACTGGCCATTGCAAGTTATGAATATCTAACATCTGACTACACCACATTCTCGCACAAAGTACTGGCTGTTAAAATGCAAGAGATCTCAAGAAATACGTTCACCAACCTAGATGCTCGGTACTTTCGTTTTGAAATCGGCGCGCACAATTGGCCGTATCGAGACAAGCGGGCTGGCTGCAGCCGAAGAGTGGCGGAACGCATTCCAGTACACCATTTCTAAACAGAACCCACCCACTCCATTTCAGTGGATAACGCAGCTTGCATCTGTGGATTGCGTTGTCGTAATTGACGTTTGCAGGGTGATGAAAAAGTAGTAATAAGTAGACTCAATTTTCGTGGTGTTTTGTATATATAGGGAGGATGGACTATTACAGCATATATTAATCAGCAAGATGTAATATTTTATCATCACAAATGGCAGTCATGAGTAGGATTAGTTCAAAGAACACATAGGATTAAATCTCATACGAATAAAAAGAAACACGTAAGGCAATTCAAATGAGACAAAATGCGGCCGAAAGCTAGTCTTGTACATGTTATAATAATATTTATTATGTGATACTCATTTGATTGATATGTCAAGGGAAACATTGAAACCATGACATGTATCCACTTCCAATCATAATACCCTTGACAAATCGATACCACAAACTATACATATAAACAAAAGCTAAGTCATTGAGGAAGAATTAAACAATTAATTACCAGTGTTGTAAAGAAAAACAACACTATTAACCAAGTTTTAAAACTATTCGGTGTAGAAACTGAAGACTTAACTTTTTGCTGAAGTATCTAGCTTAACTAGAAACGACTTGGGCAACTGCAAATAGTAAAAATATTAACAGCAAAGAGCTCTCTATAGGAAAAAAGTTGAATGGTGACGCATTTGGCAAAAATTTTACCAGATACTTTAGAGAGTTTTATGTGAAATCGACGAAGTCAAGAAATCTCGTTGGAGCTTTCAACTGTAGCGAAATTTCAGTCGGAGTTTTTACGATTTTACGTAATTAGAAGTCTTCACGGTAAAAACAATTAAATGTTAAACAATTATGGCCACTGATGCGGCACGTGTTTCAATAACGTGCTACAGTTAACTTTTTTTTGATAAATAAGGATAAATTAGAGAAAAAATATATTTGCTTTGAAAGGAACACATAAATTTACCTTCGTAGCTAAGGAAGGGATTTAATGATCAGGGTCAACCAACGAAATTTTCTATTCATTTTAAAAGCAATAAAATAAAAGCTATCGAGCGCATGGTAAATAAATTTAATGAATTCTTCGACGCAACATATTCTGAAGTTATTTATGTTTTTATTATATTAACAAATAGAAATTTTCTAGAAAATATAAAGACAATTAAAGCGCGTCAAAATACTTTTGCCTGTTTGGATCTTAATCAAAGTCCTCAAACTAATAAGGAAGACTATCTCTCCATTAATAGGACATAGCACTTTATCGGCTTTCGCGAGTGTAAACCGCTTTCCAATAATAACTTAAGATTTGTTCAAACCGATAGCAATGTATACGAAACATCAAGAAATTTTGAAATTTGTGTTACAATCCCCGGTATATGAGTGACATAATTTCACTTGATCTGAGTTGTTGGCAACAAAAGAATGCTTGCTTTACACGTGACTCACGGGCACGTAGTTTTGCTAACATAAATTGTATGTATGTTCTATAGGAAACAAACACAATAGGTCATAATATTAAACACTGAAATAAATATTTAGTATAGAACGTTAAAAAAGCTTTGGAGCGACAAATAATGCGTGCCATAAAATTTGGCCATTCGAATCTTAATCAACATGTAACTCAAACTAATAAGAAAGACATTCAATAAGTACATTTACATATTTACTTTATGAACAAAAATTAAAAACATCCAAAAATCCCACATAGTGTGAAGTGATAAGAGTAGCATCTTCCTACTATAACACAAATCCAATATTTTCTTTTGCTACATTGGCACAGTCAAAACATAAAATCTTACTTTTGACACACGTATCAAGTTACATCCGGGTTTTTTTTTTATGGCAGAGGGAGGCAAACGAGCAGGCGGGTTACGTGATGTTAAGCAATCACCGCCGCCCATAGACACCCGCAACCCCAGGGGGGTCACAGGAGCGTTGCCGGTCCAACAATATTTGCGTAATCCGCGTATAAACATATAGGCAGACAAAAATTCTAAGTCTTTTTGGCCCTATAAAGAGTCTCTACATTTTTTTCTTGAATATCTCCTATGTACAGACAAACATAGTTCTGTTACAGTTTTATTAAGGGCTTTCGCCCACGGTTTTGCTTTAATTAGGGGAGAAAAAGGAAATAAAGAGACAAAAGTATAAAAAATACCTATGTATAAAAAATCAGACTAATCCGTTTTGCAGAGAAAGACGGAAAAACAAACAAACACTTTCACATTTATAATATTAGTAAGGATACATGAATCGTATAGGTATGTACATATATAGATTATAATTATTCGCGCCTGCGCTTTCCGTCCTCGAGTTACTTATGTATTCGAGTATGTCAGGAGTCGTGCTATTTCACAAGTTTCTCTGCACGCCCACCATTTACGTATCTAGTCTAGGTACACGCTGTTATTAGATTAGACGGTATCATTCTGAGTTAACAATGACTCTTAAGATGAAAATTTTAATTGGATTGATAAAAGACATGAGATACCTATGCAAATTACGCGTGTACCAAGTCTTACAACAGCCTTTTGGATCACAATTTAAATTTCATTTGCCTTGCAAAATGAGGCTATCACTTCAGACTATTTATGCATTTGATTTACGCGGCAGTTTGAAATATTGGGCCAAATAAAAAAAAAATTATAATCGCGATAGAACTTGGTATGGTCAAAAGCTAATCCATAAAATTGGCACATAGGCATAGTGGCATGTCATTTATGCAGTCGACTTGCGCCAGATTTCATAAGCGATCTCTCTACTCCCTGATCTAGGTTAGGTGGCCGGCAACGGATCGGCAGCGGTGGCGTATTGAGCGCGTCCGATGTTAACCTACATACATCCGTGGCATACTTACAGTACCAACTGGGGTCGAGAGCACCCGTAATTCGTGACCCAGCCCTCACCCCGCTGACATAAAAATTAGGGGCGCAGAATAGCCACTGCAAACTGTATCAGTAGCTGCGTAGAACAAATCTGTTATACAAAAGTTGCGAAAATTCAAGTAGAAAAACTCAGTATAAAAGAAACCTTCAGCATTTGATATATAACCTGTATACATCCCGTAACATATGTGTATTTATAATATCAGCTGGAGTTGCGGGCATCCGTAACCCGTGATCCAGGCCCGCCCCAGCGACATAAAATTTAGGGGCGCACAATAGACTTCAAAATTTTGTGATGTGATGTGGAAAGAGTGCAAGTGTAAGTACACATAAATAACAACTTATTAAGGTGTTCCTAAAATTAAAAATAGAGAAAACTTAAGCTTTTTAATAAGGTACATAGTTTTATTTTCCTATTTATTAGGTGCAAACAAATGGCATATTAAAAGCTAACATTTGCTAAAGATTATGCTCTACAAGGAAGCATGTTTAGAGTCGCCACGCGCAAGGCGCCAGTCATCCGTAACTTGGTCGATGTTATTTATCAACCAAGTAACGGAAGTCAAAAAGCTTTAAAATATATGTCACAGAAATAGACTACCATAAAGAAATAAAATGTTCTTTCGAGTCTTATTTTTTATGAAACGTCCTATCTGTAATATTATTATTTTTTGCTGTCGACCTCTGTTTTCGTATCTAGGCCCGTTGCCGTCAAACTTTGTTAGATAAGTAGTGTGCTTACAAAGGGAAAGAGACTTGAATAAAATGACTGCGATCTGTATCTATTTAGACCAGCTTTCAAATATTTTACGACTCGTAGGAGTTTTACTTTGCATCTTCCAATAATGCTTACTTACTTTAATCACGAAAATTAGTACTTACACATTTGTATCAGTAAGATGAAAAAGAAAAATTTTTATATAACATAATTTACTTAAAAATATTGACAAGTACAAGTAAATCCCACTCTTGAGCTTCAGTAAAAAGAAATTGGCATAGATTTATCTGCCCGATATAGTGTCATCATACACGATAAAACGAACTATCCCATAAGACAGAGACACGAAAAGAGTCCTTTGAAAGTTACACAAATAATGCAAGTTCGCCCCTCAATGCAAAGGGTCAAGCGAAGAGGTTCAACACAAGTGGCATATGGAGTGCTGCGTTAGGGTCGATGCCCGGCCCGTGTCGCTAACACTACCACTAATCGATAACCTGATTTGCACACCATTTCTCATCATTTGTTCGACAAACCAAAAATTTAATTTTTAATACTAGCAATAACTAAACCGGCGCCCAACATGGGGCAACGTAAGCAAAAGACAGAGGAATAATGGCGTCCGCCTGCGTTTCTTGTAGCAAAATTTTTTTTCCTAAAGTCCTACCAAGTTCAATAATCGAACTGTTTGGATATTTTTTTTTCATATTTTTATTATTTGTAAATAATAGTGCGAGCCGCTAAGTTTTATTACATATATCTTTTCAAAGCTCCAACAAAACCTGATGTTAAGACGCGATCAGCTCTAACGGGGTAATAGCGTTGCGTAATCTAGTAAATACGGATTAACTGTAACTTTACACATTTTGTGTAACTTCACACGTTACTTAAAGTCGATGGCGAAGCCCTATCTAGGCGGTCAGTGCCCATTCGTTTTTGAGTCACTAATGTGTACTTGACCAAATTTTATAAAAGATTTAAGTCGAAGAAGACAATAGCATAGATGATCGGATATTGTGATAAAATAAACTATGTTCATGATCATAAATGAAATAAGACTTGGCTAAGAAATATATATTCTTGAGGATTTAGAAAAAAAAATGTAAAAGATGATAAAGAAAAGCCTAATCAATTTGTGATTGGGACTTTAAGGTTCAAAGTTAATTGACTGATAAGTTGCCAAGCATACCCTTCAAGTATCAAGACTCTGTCTACCTTGTAAGGACGAGATATTGTATGACAAGTGGTTATAAAAAATGTTCACACATAGTATTATTCAAAGCGTTTTGTCATATTATTTACGTCTAGTGACCCGCCCAGGCTTCGCATACGTTTAAAAACCTTCCTTACGAATCACTGTATCTATTAAAAACAAAACTGTATTAAAATCCGTTTCGTAGCTTTAAAGATCTAGCTTACATAGGGACAGACGGTGGAAAATTGGTAATTATACTATGTAATAATACCATCACATAGCATAAATAATGGGAAATTCACACATGCTGTATACACATATCTATATTACATAAAACATATATGTATGTAGAACCAACAGAATTAATTTCTTCCTGAGATCAGCGCATTCAACAAAACTCCTCAGCTTTATAACATAAATAGAAATATGCTTAAGGACTGATACTAATGGATACTATCGTAATATGAGGTAATATAATACTAATATCATTGCAGATTGCGCTTCAACTGAATCCGCTTTGTTAGCAGGACAATGCAGTCCAGGCGGCTCGCGTGCAATCAGGTCGATGCCCTCTGCAGCGGGAGTGACCCGTCTTCAAAAACCAATTGCAATCCAATCGCGTCAGCTATTGAACGCTTCGTGAAAACTTATGTGGTTCACCATGGGACCTGTATAGTGTACAGACAAAAAGTTGGATTCTTAATGCACAAACATTTTAAAGAGTTTCGTGCCCATAGTAACGGTAACCTATTATTAACACTCCGCTGTCCGTCTATCTGTCACCAAGATCATGAATCGTGGTGGCTAGGCAGTTGAAATTTTTACAGATGATGTATTTTTGCTGTGCTAAAATGATAAATACTAAAAACAGAATAAAATAAACATGAGAAAAATCTTTTTTGCTGTTTCCCGGAATAATTTGGGCGCGAGGCACTTGGCCGGTGTTTTTAAATATTTGCACTCATTATTTTCAATAATTAATCCATACTATTTATTAATCTTACAAGTATGTGAAAGTGTTTTGTTGTCCGTCTTTCACGTCAAAACGGAGCAACGATTGGACTAATTTTTATATGGAGATAGTTGAAGGGCAGAAGAATGACATAGGCAACTTTTTGTCTCTTTCTCTTCCGAATTTGACGCGAGGGAATGCGCGGGCATAATCTAGTAACGTATAAGTATAAAAAGCTAACTAAATCAATTACGTGATTTCAGAACTCTGAACCAAATATTTTCAATTATATATTATTTCATGACATTAACTGTCTGTGCGTTGTCTGGCTCAGAATAGCACCACCTCCCTTTTTACGGGTATCGTCTGGTACTTTTCCATTATTCACCTTGAGCGAGGGAAAAATACCAGGGGACTTCGTACGGACGTTATGGAATTAATAATTGCATTAGTATGATAAACTCGCAATGCTTGTGTGTGTTAGAGATGTAAGTATGTATTATTAATTATTTTGTCGTTTGATATTTAATTCAACAAGACATCAACACTAAATATTATAATAAAACATAACAATCAAAGAAAAACTGACATTTTAAAGAAAAATCAGTTAATTTCAAGAGCGTTAGGTGAATCTAAGGTAGAGCTGAAAAAAGGTAAGCAGACACGTTTAAAAAAGGGCGAAGAGTTACAGCAATTCAAAAGACAAAAACGTTAAAACAAAAGATTCCACTTAAATCCACTCACATATTGTATGAGTAATATAAACCAACGCCTGAACCACAATATATTGTTATTACCCAAACATCACGTCTGTAACAAAGGCCTTGTCAATTTTTCCTGATAATTCAAAAAGTGTCAACGTATCATCATTCGTGGCTAAATCAATAGTCTTGACCTGAATTCTAGTTAGGTAATGCAGTAATGGAATTATGTATTGTGTGGTAATTAATCAATTAATCGCGGTTGACTGACAAACATTGACTGTGAAGCGGGGAAATTAAGGGCTCAGTGTCATTCTGTTTTAAATAATATTGAACACGCATAAATTATCAGGGACGAGACGATGCATCGCGTAGCTAAGTTTTTGTTTCCTAATTTACACACCGAAACACAATTCATCATAATCTTTTCCTGTTTCGTCTGACTCAGCTTTGATGATTGATTTAACTTAAACCATGTGGTGCATCATATATACATATGTCAGCTAGCTAACGAATTCAACGCCGTTGTCGAGAAATCCATACTAGTGCTGATGTTTGTTATCTTACTGAAAAATGTGTCATTGGTATTTTCTGAGAATGTGCCAAATTTTATCAATGTATTTGTCATACACTTATTAAATCATGATAGAGACGGGTATTTGAAAAACAAGTTACTGTAAAAAAATAATTGAATAAAAAGACCAGACAGAAGACTTGTCTACTATGCTGTACCTAATTTTCTTTTGTAAATTCGAACAAGGGACAATGAAATGAGTGAGAGATGATTATTCCAATACACAGATCGAAATCGGGAAAAGTATTAAACAAAGTCAACTTTTTGCGACAAAAAAAATTATCAACATAATGATCTTGAAGGAATATTTCAATTAAAATAACATGATGATTTCCATAAAATTTTGCTTTTAATTGCTGCTATTGACATAACATTCTACGAGACCCCACGATTAATAACAACGTTACCCATGAAGATAAGAACTCTATAATCTATTAGGTCGTGGAAAAAGTCTTTTCGCATTATAGTATGTATGAACTTGTAATAAAATCTCTTTGGCTATAGTATTTGTATCTGGCGGGTTTTAGTATCATTGAAAGTTAAAATTTTAGAGAACGTAATTCCAAATTCAAATTAGGAAAATGTGTGATTTTCATTTGTTTTTCGTACTGTCAAGATGAGTGAATCTAATGAAGAAATTCGATACATTTTAAAATTTTACTACAAAAAAGGTAAAAATGCAACACAAGCCGC
>JADGIL010047021.1:0-13260 GCA_020352625.1 Cactoblastis cactorum
GACGTACGGAACCCTAAAAAGAACATGCACAAACCTACAGTCTTTCCTTGACACTATTAAGCTAATCATAAATACTAATTATGTACATAAGTACTAACGGATTTTATCCCAAAATAATAAGATAGTTTAAAAACCTCTTGTGTTTGTATACAACGTATATTATAGATAATCTAGGCCACAGGATTCCTAGTACATAGTGTTGGTGATGCTCCACATTATTGCTATGATTCAGACGACGGCCGCCAGATGGCGAATCTTCCTTTTATGCGGGACGCGCTTTCAATCAAATACGGGTCGTAATCTTCGCGTGGATAAGACGGGTTCATATACGAGAAAAAATAATCTTTATTTGTAATTTTGTTGCTGTACACTAAGAATGTTTAATATAAACGACCATAAATATAATCCATATAAGTATTTTTTAAATTAGATAACATTGATCAATGAAAAAAAATTGATATAATAAAACGTTGTCCAAAAATAGCATTTACGGGTTCTAGCGCAAAATGTTTTAAATTGATTTTTCGGGAACTAACAAAGAGGATAATGGAACTTGGACACTTTAACAATCAATCAAATTCTATTTTATTTGTATACCTATAAATAAAATAATAATACCACTATTTTTATTTTGAGTGTTTTAATATGAACATGCTAAGTCTAGCCCATAAAACGGTTAACCAAAGCTAGGCGATAAAATTTACTGCTAAGTTTATACTTGTATTTAGATTTTATGTTCGATCCGTGAGATTTGTTAGGATAACGACTGGGAACCACGTTGGCTATAAAATATTTTATCTTTCCTGACTCACATTTACTTACTAGAGTTTAGCTGCTTTAGTACTAGTATATTGTAATATGTATGACTCAGAGTATTTTCCTTGCTTCGCTTTCGAATCTCATAACTCTTAGCTCTTCCTACCCTTTATCGCTTATAAAGGCGTGATATTGTATCTGTATCTGAACTGAGTACGTTTGATTGATATCTACGCTACTTCTTGCACCATTTCTTTTCCACTTACGCTTTTAAAGTGGTAGTAAAATTATTTAAAAGTAATTATTCACAGCAATTAAATTTCAGCTTCGCTAAAATATAACAACTGAAAAATATACAATTCAAAGCTAATTGAATAAAAATATTTTGATTTTGACTTAGACTTATCCACACTCTTCCAACGTTGTGCTGGCATGTGCTCAAGAAACAATATCCCTTGGCTGGTTTGAACGAAGAGGGAGCCGCGTTCCCACGGCGCGCAACACGTGGCCGCTCGGATGCCTGCGCAGGAGCATCGAACAATGGCTCAAAAACGTTTTGTCTAATTATATTAAAGTCTCGCTTGGTATCTTGACCCGTTTTATTTGGCAGGGTTTAGATATAATAAGCCATATTTCACTGGCTTCTTAGTTTAAACTAAGTTTTTCCCTTTGATACTTTATTTTTGACTCAAAGAGTGAATAGTTCTCTTTTTTACAGGACATCACTTCTTACTAATACTACTTAAAACATTGGTTTCTTCAAATTTTATGATTTTATATAATGCTATACCGAATCTAGTTCATTGAATTATAAAATTTTTCGCTTGTATATATAGATAGATGACAAATACATACAAGTGGTGAGTTTTCTATAAAAATGTACAACAAAACTCTATGTGGGTTGGTGTAAACTCGCTTGGCTCGAATCAACATAAAATTGATGCTTTTTGCAAGATAAACCAAATAAAGTTGACGTTTTCACGTGGCATCGAGGCATGATGGCCAAAATATAACGTTGCAGGAAAGTATAAAAAGTAGCAGTTATTTGGCTTTGGTAAGGTGATATGGGATAATTCGATTTGGCCAGATTTCAAGGCCGGGAAGTGGGCAGGATACGTAAAGTTTGTTGGGTTTCGTTTACTTTTTTTTATATATATGATGAAAATCATGATTTATTTATTTACCCTACCCGATCAGTATTTTTTGTAGTACTTTTAAAGCTAATTAAGTGCAGACCACAGACGTATAATAGTGTACAGACTGATAAAATGATTCAGGCTGTAATCTATGAACTTTACAAATATACTACTTATATAGATAGTTTCCTTTTGTGTGAAGGAAAACAAAAGTATTTGCAATTTTTAATTCATAATATTATTATTTATTTCCATGCTAGTCTGGGAGTGAAAAAAATGTGCAAGCTGCTTCTCTTTTCGCACAGATTGTAAAAGTCAATCAGGAATAGAATTTTTCTTATAGGCGATAATCTGTTACCATATCTGAATCTCCGTTCCAACACTATTATTATTCCAAACTCAGAGACAAAACTCGTTTCAATGTTGCTTATATCGTAACTGAAAGTATAAATCCCACTAAAAATTAGCTACTAAAGCCTACCATCACATTTCAATATTGTTTTATGACTGCATATCGGTACCCGTTCTTAGCCTTTCATTTGACTTCTTAACAAACTTTAATCAAAATATATTAAGTCCACGTCCTCACTACTGCAAAATGATTCTTATTCTATCAATTATAGAGCTTAAGGTGGTACTAAAAATGGTATGTAATTAAGTCACACGTAGAGGTATTAAACGATAAGTGACAACACCTGTCGACTTTTCCCACAACTAAACGGAAGTGAACTGTCAAGTTATCTGTAAAAACCGTAAAAACACACGTATACGGGAACCCCTACGGCATAAAGATTTAATTTATGGTACATCAAGTTTACGTAGTGGTATGAGCCTGCAGCATGAATGAGCCGGCTCGTCCGGGGAAGTACTACACTCCCACAGAAAACGACGCCTGAATGGCGGCAATCAGTCGCCATGCTCCGTCCGGGTGAATGGGAGGCCTCCGGCTCTCTCACTCACCGGACGGAGTAGTTACCCCACCCTCCATTTGGGGAGGGCGGGGGTTTTTATAGGTCGGCAACGCTTCTGTAACCCCGCGGGTGTTGCAGTTGTCTATGGGCGGCGGTGATCACTTAACACCACATGACCAGCCTGCTCGTTTGCAATCTACATAAAAAATTAAAGAAAAATTGAAATCAAAATGATGTAATATGGGCCGTTTCAATATGGTGTTTTATAAATAATTATTTTGTACAGAACATTATTGATTGACGTATACATTTTCTTTATTATTGTTTGAAATGTTGAACGCTTTTCAAATTTATGAATAATCCGATGACGAGTCAACTATTGAATACTTATATTAAATTTCCAAAACTAAATCTTTGGGTTTTGTATGAATGATTAACAGGCGTTTTTAATATGACTATACTTGATAATAAAAATTGAGTATGCAAAATAAGCACTTACACATATATAAACAATGAGTAAAGTTTTACACTATTTACTAAAGTTTGGTAGTATTAATTTATTGAATTTATTGAGGACTACAATAATATTTTTATTACTGGCTAATAATATATTTTCTGAAAAAAAAAACACTAGATGTGAATCAATTCCAAAGTAAATTTAAATCTTAACAAACTAATTCAACAATACTATAATTATCATATACTTATAGATAAATAGGGTTATTGTATTATCATACTCAGCTATAATAAATAGGAGAACTGGTAAAAATAAATAAACACAAATTTGGATAAACATTCAAGACCAAAGCCAATAAAAGCCAGACAGGGGATCGAATCCGGTCTTCTGAGAGTCGAATATGCATATTAACATTCTGTCACGGAGGTCGTCAATTTGAGAGCTACTTCATTTGCAAACGAATGTTACTAAATCATTTTGCTGTACATATATTGAGATATTACGGTAATTATGTCATATTACAGTAGCACACGCAATAAATCAAAGTCCTATCAAAATGAACCTCGATGTAGGTCTATACTTTGATACCAATTACGAAACGATTGCTCCCATTCATCAAACTACACCTGTTGCTTTGTTTGAAACGCCATTGGTTCTAAAACTGTCTATATTTGACCTATTATTATCCGCTTCCATTTAGCTGGAGCTGGGCAAATCATTCTCATTTATCCGGATTTTTCCTCCCACCAAAGAATCAATTTTTTTCGTTCAGAACTAGTGGTATAACAAATGGTTAATCGCTGATTTGGACCTCCTTACACCCCTTTAACTAAACTAAACCTTATCATTACACTTAGAAAGAGGGTTAAAGAATATGCAAAAATACAATGATTTAATTATATTAATAATGGCGATTATTTGAACTAAAACATACTACATAAGTTATCAAAAATTTGTTTTTTTTTCTTGTTGACGCCACTAAGATGGTAGTTCTTTGGGAACCACTAGTTATTTAATATCGTTTTGTTATTAATTAGTAGGTCCATCGGAACGTTGTGAAGCAGACCACCCAGAAACGCATAAATCATTACCAGAAGCTGCGTTTAGGGCAATAACCGTAATACTTAATTAATGCTCATATTATATTATTTATAATACAAATATAAGTATATTTTATTATATAATGTTCATTGTAATAATAAAATTAATGACATTTAGGTACGGTGTAACGGTGTTGGGAAAATAATTACCCTTATTTGAAAGAAAATTTTGCAAAGTGATATGAAGTGTCAGTTGTAGGATCTTGTATTTACCCTTTCTTTAAGGATTTCTAAAAAACAGGAAATCGAAGGTAACATACTCAAAATATGAAAAGACTGGCAGGAAAAGAACATAATAAAAAAGCAAGTGTGTGTGAAAAGGACAAAACTAATTAACCACCAAGTGTCAATTGCATCAACGAGTCAATAACAAGATCCTGCAATCTGGCGCGTATTGAAACAAATGAAATGTCATATAACATTCGCTCAGCAGTCGTTAAATCAGGGTAATGTGCGTTTAACTGCGGGTTTACGCGCGATAACCTCGGAGGAAGGCCCTGTCGAATAAATTAATTGATGGATGATTCTGGAGAACCAACGACTAAACTTGCCGATTGTTCACGTGCAATATGCTAATATTTAAATAAATAATAATCAAATTAAGGGGAATTAAAAAATGAATAAAGACAAATCGCTAAGATCGAATTAGCCTCAAAGTCCAAAAGACGAATTTGAGACTTCTGTTATGGAATAATAACTTAATAATAAATAAAACGATTAATTTATTATTTAGATGAACATTTTAGAACACAATCAATCAAAAAAAATATCATTTTCCATCATAACCTGAAGGGAATCGAACAGGTACATGTTGTCCATTTCACCACGGAGAACGTCAAAGTTAATTTGTGCTGTAAATGTGCCTATAAATATCGTTCAGAAATTGTGGAGAACGTGCCGGCTCTAATTTTATTACAGAAAAGTGTACAAGTTTGTATTACTTCAGTGACAAATTTAACAATAGTTTTTGTAGTACGAAATCAGTCACATTATTTTTTAGTAATCAAAATATTTAGTTTGTAGTACGAAGTATTAAAACAGTTTAGTTTTATTCCTTTTATTTTCGTATCTCAATTCAGGAGTCTTATTTCCATTACTTAAGTATTTATACCGACTGTCACTGTCGAAGGCAGTATACAATTATATGATTCCGAGAAATACTCGTACAAGGGCACTGATTGACATAATATCCTGTGTTTCTAGAGTACCTAGTTTAATTTTTAAAAAATACTTTGTGATTATAAGCTTCATATTTTTTCTCTGTTGCACCTTGCACTATTTTATATTACCCACTTAAGGGAAAGCTATTCTAAGTCTTCATTTGTTTTTGCAATTATTCTAAGATATATTCACAGACTAGAAAGACAAATAGATATTCATATTAAATAAATAAATATTGTCCACTCAAACTATACGTTCAAGCTATTTAGTAATTACTACTGGACTTAGGTACTGAACCTACTAAATACGAGTAGATATATGTACGTGAAACGGGAACACAAGAAGACAAGAAATTAGATATGATTGCCGCATAAATTTGACTAGTTCTCAATCTTCATGGAGATTTAATTAATGTGAATTAAATATATTTTTTTTACCAACTCCATGGTAATGGTTACCATTACCATGCCAAGGCGCTATCGAGAGGTCCCGAATTCGATTTCCGATCAGGTCAAGATGGAAAATTATATTTTTTCTGCATTGTACATATTTGTATTTCTTATCTATATATGCATAATATAAAACTTTTCCGTTATTGAATGACTGACTCACAGACAACGTACAGCCGAAACTACTGAAAAAGAGAAGCTGTAATTTGGCATATATGTTCCTTGGAGAGTGTAGGGAAGCACCAAGAGACGATTTTTGGAATTTTCACCCCGAAGGGGGTGAAAAACCTTTAACAGCTTCTCAAGGCCCAACTTCTTTTTCCTAACAGGTTTTTATAGGCCGGCATTGCTTCTGTAACCCCGCGGGTGTTGCAGTTGTCTATGGGCGGCGGTGATCACTTAACATCTCGTGACCCGCTTGCTCGTTTGCCTCCCTTTGACATAAAAAGAAAAAAAAAACAAAAATTAATCTACGTTAGTTTATATAGGCGAAGCCGCGAGCAAAAGCTAGTTATAAAATAAAGTATTTACTTATATGAGTGATTAACTGAGTATCTCGCAACTTAAGTTTCGAACTTACTTTGGAACTAGCTCAATTTGTGTAATTTGTCCCTATATACATTACTGTAAGTAATAAGTATTAAGAGTAACTCCTACTTAAATTACTTGCCTTGATTCCTCTTATTACTCGCGAATAATATGAAATTGTATTTTTAAAACAAGATATCACGTAACTTGGCAAATTGTTGAGCGTAATAAGGACAGGTGCAATTCACTTTCTTAATGACGTCTCACTCGTTAAGAGGACTCGATGATTTTTTGGCAATCATATCGATTGTTCCATCGTCGAATGTACGAGAACGATTTATTGTTGAGTGAGTATACAGGTTGTTTTGCTTTCGTTGAAAGACTTAAATTCATTGTTTGTTTTGATTAGATACCTAAAGGATTTTTATTTGTTAAAAAAAAATAATATATATTAGGAATAAGTATTCAATAAGGGATAAATAAATGGCTTTTGTGTTTCGAAAATTCTTAAATTATTGGAATGACCATATTTTCTTGCTTTCGATTTCAGTGTGTGATTCGGTTTGTCACTAAGTATGGCTCTTTTCGAAATTCTAACACCACGAGCAGTCGTATCAACTGACAGACAAAAAATACCAACAATAGCAATTTTTTCTCAAAACAATCAACAGCAGTTTTGCTTTACGTCGCAACGTTTACGGCAAAAAAAATTAAGTACCTAAAGAAACATTGACTAATTAGCATCATCTGGTTTACAATACTTAACGGTCGGCCACCCAAACTAGAGTGATGTAACTCGTATAGTTAATTACTTTGATTCAGAAATTAATTAAAGTTTGATTGATTGTCGTCCACAAACAATGTTCGGTGTTCGTTTACGAATTGATGAATGGAAGCGATACCATCGGCAATCTAGTAGCTGCTTAGAAATTAGCGCATGCTATTGATAGAGTTGGATGTTCGTTAATAAATTATAGGTTTATAATTAATATTTTTAATTAACAGATACTGTATCACGTCTTTATCCCTTACAGGGGAAAACAGTGCCGTAAAATTAAAATGCCAGTAAAATTCAGTTTGACTTCGATGTATGTGTGTATGTACTTTATATCTGTTTGTGGCATCATCGTAGCTTTCAAACAGGTGAACCGATTTGAATGCGATTTTTATAAATCGAAAGCCAGTTAATCGCTTGAGGTGTTTCTGTAGCTAAGTAAGTATATTTGGTAAAAATCGATCCAAGACTTTGAAAATTGTCAGCTATTTTCCCAAATAATGTAAGGTAATTTTTATTAGCTTTTTGTATCACGGGACTTTTTAAATTTCAATAAATTTTTATTAATTAAATATAGGGGAAAGGTACTATGCCGATAGGTGACCTTATATAGCAACCTGTAGATTAATTTCATCCATCACATTGTCGAATCGGTAGGAAATCGATGGTTACAGGCGGTTGTAAAGTAAGTAGCGGTAAATCTGAGTCGGATATGACGCCGTTATAATCGATACCAATATAATTATACAACTATTAATCGCGATACTTAAGTACGATACCGTCCGATATCCGCTGGCGCATCGTGTACAGTTATTTATTTAAATTGATATAATATATACATATTTGACTTGATTTACCTTAAAATGTATTTTAAGGAATTTGTAAGTATCCTCCACACATAAGTACTAATAAACACTGGTGGTGAAAATATATGCATATAATGAAACTTTAACCGAGCTTTGTCTGTATATTGAAGATATTAAAAGGAAAATTGTGTTTGTAGGGGAGGGGATCTGTTTGGGACCTACATATATAGAAGGCCAGAAAGTTTTAAAATTATTGTCTGTCTGTCTGTTTGTACGCGCATCATGTAATAACTACTAGATAAAATTTGATTCGGCTTTCATGGTTGTATTATTATATAAAAGGTCTAACTTTAAATATAGCGTTGGTTTCTTCTTGATACCCCGGTAGTAACAGAGATAGTGACGCGCGAACAACATCGCGGGCATTAGCTAGTTGATTATAAAATGCTTCTACAAAAGTATGAACATATACTCTGTTCACGACGGTGACCTCAAAATAAAAATAACGTGTGGAGACAATAATTGTGAACTGCTTTTTAAAGCGAAGCGAATTTACACATAAGTATAAATAAATAAATATATAGGGACACACAAACTGAGTTAGCCCCAAAATAAGTTCGAGACTTGTATTATAGAATACTAACTCAACGATACTATATTTTATAATAAATACATATATAGATAAACATGCAAGACCCAGGCCAATCAGAAGAAGATCATTTTTCATCATGACCTGACCGGGGATCGAACCCGGGACTTCCTGAGTATCGGTCAAGTACGCACCGTTACACCACGGAGGTCGTCTACATAATCACACACACTTATACATATACAATCAGAAGGTACTTGTAATATTCTTTACTGATAAATATACCTAATTGTACAAATTTGCCAAAATATTCATAAAACGATATGATTTTATATTAATAAAACAATACTAAAAATACGACAATTAATTGTTATACATAATAATAAGTTTAAGTATTTTATCGCGCAATAACACAACTTCAAGCTGGTACCACAGAAACACAATCTGTATAGTGCGACATTAGTTACGTTATCGTTTTTGCATGAGGCAATAAGTCACCTAGAGGTGATTAGAGCACTTCTTATGATCAATATGGCTATTCCCACATACCATAGCAGGTGTCAAACTGCCTACAGGCCAATTTAAATCGCATTATGGTGATAACTCAATTGGAGTTGGAATATAAAGCTTCTTAGAGTTATTAATTTAGAGAAGCGTCACATAAAAATATTCATAGGTACTCAAAATCTCATTTCCTTTTCTAGCCTATTCTAGCCTAAGTGACCGCGCGCCACCTGATGATAAGCGACTACGCTGAAACTGTTGACCAGCGGAGGATGGCGTTCCTCCGTTCGCCAACCTTGCTTAGCCGGCCTACAAAGCTCTTTCTTCATGCTTCTTTAAAGGATCATAGGACAAAAAAGGGGGAAACATGTTAAATGGCAGACTATTCCACAATCAGTAATGTCAATGTACAAAAGGGATTTGTGAAATACATTTAGTTATATTTGTATTTAAAAAAAATTACTTATGTTTTTAATACATTTTTTTTTTTAATTTGCCAGAAAAATCAACACGAATCGGGAGAATAATCAAAAACCCATGCCGCTTCTTATCTTCATACTTATCTCTACTTACAGTAACATCTCAACATTACTTATGGAAATGGCCTCCATTAGGTCTGATTTAAATGTTAGTGCTGCCCTGCCCGGGGTGATTTGTCCAATAAAGCAATATAACCGTGGATTTTGTAGCGAATCCTGTAGCGAATCCTGTAGCGAATCCTCGTTAAAAATTCTGTTTTTATATTATGAACAGCGCTAAGTATACGCTAAAACCAATATAATTTGCGATAATGCAGGAATTGATAATAGGTAAGTACTTGCTAAGCGTGACCTTCTAGACTCGCGACTCTTGGCTCTGTCACCCCATATGATATGATATCCCACAAGAAAGGCTCCAAACCATTATCTATAAAAAATTTCATCACGTTACATGAGAGCTCCGTTAAATATTTGTTTTAGTGTTTAATATTTTTTATTATAGCGTCAATAGAAATACGTACATAATCTGTGGAATTTTCAACTGTACAGCCTAATAAACATAGAAAAATATACAGACACTCGTACAGCGGAGTCTAAAGCAGATAATAAGGTCCCATTGTTAGCTTTTGGGTGTGGAACCCTATAAGAAACCTGATACCCTGAGGGAAATAAGCACAGAACATGAATCTTACAACGATAAGAATAAGATTCATAAAAACATAGACGGTAATGTCAACGTCTCTCTTTGAAATTAACAATATAATTATTCCGCCTGATGTTGTTGTGTTAAACTGTTATTACTTCAACATTTTATGATATTATAATATTTACGATCAGTACTTGTATGCCTGTAGGGCTCAATTAAGGTAGGTTTTCTTCTGGAACCCAAAATGTCTTGTATTTCATCGGACCCTAAAGGCTATCATAAAGTAGTCAACATCTACATAGCTGGTTTTAACGACAAACGTATACAATATGTTAATTACAGTTTTTATACAATTTGCCCTTACTCGTAAAAAATAAATGCATTATAAATTTTTGAATAACTACACTGTAGATATTTTGTTTTCGAATAACTTTAGAAATATCAATTAAAACGCTCATGATACAATCGTCTCGACTTAAAATTCCAAATAAATATATACCTAAAGGCAAATCAAACAACTGAAATTAACCCCAAAGTAAATTCCAGACTTGTGTTTGTAATAAGTACTAACACAATGGTAATTTTTTAAAGATTTACAGTAGATGAACATACTAATAAACATCCAGGACCAAGGCCAATTAGAAAAGGATCATTTTTCATCATGATCTCGCCGGGGATCGATGTATGAATATGATAATCACGTCACGAGTCATTAGATAGAGTTCCAGTAGCTTCCGTGACGAGGCTTTCTCCCTTAACAGCGGAAAAAAGAAGGAGGCAAATTCTAATTGAAATTCAGATTTATTGCAAGTCACAAGTAAAAAGTTATTACATAAAGATAGGGTTTAGTCCCATTACGTTTTAGTTGCAAAATAACATATGGTTTCAAAAGGTTCAAATCTCATAAGTCCTGAGTCTCGAAAACTCCAAGTTGCAAATATCTACATCTCAAAATATTCATGATGGAAAAGAGTCAAGTCTTAAAACATTCATATCTCATAATATAAATGTTTAGGTTTTCATACCTCAAAAGGTAAAAGTAGATACAAGTGAAACGAGCAAGGGCACAGCAAACATGAGGTCATGAGGCTTTAACACCCACTGGTATTAGTGGGGTCGAATTCCACATTCCTGTCCCGTTCTTCCGTGGCTGCTAAGACGCGGGTAATTTCTATCGTAAAAATAAATTGTCATCATTACTCAATACAGTGGTATGAATATCTCATCTATACATATAATAAAATTGTAACTGAGCTATGTCTGTACATAGGAGATATTTATGAATAAAATATATAGGGCCTATAGAAGCCAAAACTATTATTTTTAGAATTTTTGTCTGTATGTTTGTACGAACGGATTTGGATGAAATTTGGCACAGAGGCGGACTATGACCTAAAATAAAAGATAGGCTACTTTTTATGCCGGAAAAATGTACGATTCTCGAGGGATATAATTTATTGTAACCGAGCAAGGGGCTGACAAGATATTACTTATAGTATCGATCGGTCGGAAGAAGTCGCAGGCATTATTTTATTATAAATGCGCATAAGCAAACGTGCTCATATGTATATGGCACGTGTCTTTAATGTGCATCGAGCGAAATATGATCACTTGCTGCGTCTGCGCCGGTCAAAGTACTAAAGAAATTAGAGAATTAGACCGAAGATAATGTTTATAAATATTCGTAAATGAAAAGTCGGCCATGGATCAACAATTTTTAACCGACTTAAAATCAGAGAAAAAAAGAGGTTCTCAACTTTATGTAAATTCTTAAAAATATCTTTCTTTAATGGAGGGATGTTACTGACTTACAGGTTAATTCAAAATGGTGTAATGTTTCCATAAAAAAATATTGCTTCTGATTTCGCATCTGAACGAATTCGATACCCGTTGGTGGTCGTCAGAATATAACCAGTTTTTTAATAACGTGTTTAATTTCACACGTCAACGTTAAGTGACTAATGTAATTACCGGGAGCTACATCCTGAATGAGCCCTACTTACGATACTCGAATTTTTCATTTCAGTTTTGTGATTATTTTATGTTCCTAGGTAGTTTTTATTTTAAAGGACAAAATATTTTTCGACAGTAGTAGTGGGTTTTTTGTGAGTAGCACCCAAAGTCATTGGTTAGAGCGCGCAATTAGTCTCCAATTACATGGGAACCTATCACGGCCTGAGTGAGCTTCCGCTCTTTAAAAGATTCCCTTCATGTGAACAAAAAAAAATTTTAATATGGAAATGGAATGATTTTTCTTGTCATTTAAAAAATTCAACGACTATGCATAGGAACATGGATTTTCTCCACAAAGGTATGGGCACAAAACATGATATATGTTACCAAACCATCGATAATGACGTCATAATAGCGAGATATCAACAATTTTTTATAACAAACCATAATTCGCCATTTTATCAACATACCTATTTATCACCAAAACTGTTTACATTAAGCTCACACGACACCGTATCTCCATAATATGCTCCGACGCAACACCATTTAGGTATATGCGCGAAAATGTCAAGTACATGACAATGTAAATAGTAGGTACAGACAATCGCGAGCAATGTAAACAGTGCGATGTTTACATCTTCACGACGCGGGGCGTGACTGGCCCCGGGGAAACCGACGTTAAACACGCTGTAACGTTAGATGCTACTTTTCCGCTGCATAATTATGTTATTTAGCTATCTTTCTGTTGGTGTAAAGAACTATATTTTTATGATTTCTACGTATTTGTCAGCCACATTAATAATTTAGTCCACTAAAGATCCGGACACGCCAGTAAAAGATGCTTGTTCTGCTTTAACACTTTTAATAGATTTATCATTCCATCAATTATCTAAATTAGACTAATACAATTTATTCGGGTTTACAAAGGAAACGCTTATACGAGAGAACGTTAGCTCCAAACTTACTACATAACAAATCTGACGCCTATATTTCGAGACCTAGGATCTCAC
>JADGIL010047224.1:0-10593 GCA_020352625.1 Cactoblastis cactorum
GAGTGTTCTTAGACATGTTTGATGAAAATCGGTTGAGTAGTTTAAAAGTTGTGGGGAGTGAAAGTGGGGAGAATAACCGAATGTCTGCAAATATACTTGGATGGGGTCTCAAATGAAACCATATTTTTTACTTTTTAAAGGGGAATTACTTAAGTTCTTGTGACGGGGGTTTTTTAAATTTTTAATTTGAGTTATTGTATATTATTGTGTTAGATTTATGAATATCATATCCACGGACATTGATTATATCCAAATAAATTATATTTCATTCTTTCTTTCTCTCTTTCTTTGTTATTCATCAGACAATTGTTAAAACAGAACCATTTTAATAACAAAAGAGGATAAACTTTTACGAATGAAGCCATCCAGTCCAATTCGTTTAACGGCCCAATTCTCTTCGACAATTAAAATCATTTAAAGGATCGTCCAACTCGGACAGAGTTTAATTAGAGTCTAAAATAAATGTCAGGATCTTCGCAGACTTTACATTATTCATTCTTAGCCAGATGTTCAGAATTATTTATACGGTAGCTGTACGCCCGCGGCGTCGCTCGCGTGGATTACACACCACAATCTTAATTTATAACTAGATTACTTAGTACTACTGTGCGTAATATCTTGTCAGTTCTTAGCTCGGGTAACGATATTTATCCGGGATAAAAAGTAGCCTATCTTTTATTCTAAGTCATAGTCCATCACTGTGGCAAATTTTATCCAGATCCGTTCGGTAGTTTTTGTGTGATGCGAGTACAAACATACACACAGACAGACTGACAAAAATTTTAAAAACATAACCCTCTTTCTGCCTCGGTCGGGTAAAAACAATAGTTTTGGCTTCTATAGGGCCTGTAAAGAAAGTAATACATACATATATGTATTTTTTTTTATTAAATATCTCCCATGTACGTACATAGCTCAGTTACAATTTTATTACATGTATAGATTTTATACAGATACAGTATCACATCTTTATCCCTTACGGGGTAGACAGAGCCAAGAGTCGCGAGACTGAAGGCCACGCTTAACATAGTGGGCTTATCGGTGGAATGGAGATCCAGAAACAATGACAGGTTGCTAGCTCATCGCCTATGGGAATTATTGCTTCAAGCCTTTTTTCTTGACTTTTTTTTAATTTTTTAATGAATTACTTTGGGGCGGGCTAACTCAATCTGTGTGAATTGTCCCTATATTTAATTACAATTTTTACAAATTTGCGTGGGAAAACAAGCTCTATTGATGGAAATGTTCAGTTATTTTCTGATTTATTCAATCTATTTGAATAAAAATATTTTGACTTTGACTAATTTATGGAAACATTAATCATGACGAAATTAAAAATTCAACAGCTTTTGAACCGAACACCGCTGAGCGCAAAACCAACATAGTAAACCAACAAAAGCAGTATGTATAGCGTTGTTTATATTTTGTTGAGTTTGTATAGCGCTGTTTACATTACACAAACTCGCGAAAGGTGAAGCTCGGATTAATTAGCGATTGTCATATACCGTGGTAATTTACGTATAGTAACTAGCTTTTGCCTGGGGCTTCGCTTTCGTCAAATTCGGGGGGAGGGGAGAGGTGGCAATAGAAAGAGATAAAAAGTAGCGTATATCACCCACCAGCCATTTCACTATCTTCACATATAAAATTACTCCAATCCGTTGCTCCATTTTGACATGAAAGACGGACAATCAAACAAACACACTTTCATATACATTTTTTTTTATGTCAGAGGGAGGCAAACGACCAGGCGGGTCACGATATATTAATTGATTACCGCCGCCCATAGACAACTGCAACACCCGCGGGGTTACAGAAGCGTTGCCGGCCTATAAAAAACATTTGGGAATTGGGCCTCCGGCTCTCCCACTCACCGGACGGAGCATGGCAGCTGATAGTCGCAATTCAGATGTCGGTCTTCTGTGGGAGTGTGTTACTTCCCCGGACGAGCCGGCCCATTCATGCTGCAGGCTAACAAAGCAAGCAGCAGGCTCTATAGCAGTACAAGTAGTGGCTCCATACCACTACAAAGTAGTGGCTCCATACCAGTACAAAAAACATACATACATATCCATACATATAATTAATAATAAAATTGATGCTCTATAATTCCCTCATCCACTCTCAACGTACGTGTATATTATACATATTAATATAACGACTGAAGTTTCTCAATATGACCGCCAGAGGGTATTATTACCAACAATTAAGCTATTTAACTCGCTGAGAGGGAAACTCTGGTGGTGCTCCAGGGATTTGTGAAATGGCGGGTAGAACTTCAGATAAAGGGTCTGTTACACGAGTTGACTTTATTTAGTGATATTTGAAATCATACAAAGGATGGACCGGCCAGCGGTGACGATTTCCTTGCAGATGAAACACCTATTTAATTAAAATGATGACCACGCCGGCGCAGAGCTAAAGACCTTGCCTCTTAACCAAGAGGTTCCATGTTCGATCCCAAGCCAGGTCTTTTTTTTTTCATTTATTGTGGTCAATAAACAAATTTACACTAGGCTTAAGATTATAAGCTCTTGATGGAAGACAATATTTTTCTGATTTCCTTATAATCTGCTCAGATAAGAAGTAAAACTGCTTAACCGATCTAATTGAATCCTAATTGAACCTGCACGTAACTGTATATACTTCTACGACGACATCCCACCGATTCCCGCCAATTCTAACAAGAGACGCACAAGACAATACGAGTAGGGAGCGGTTGATACGTATCTCGAATGAATACCAGTTCAATCCGGTATTGTCGAGGTCAGACAGCACCTAGATTGTTCGCGAACCTGGCTGAGCCAATGAGAAAATTGCTGTGTCTCTTCATTGGGAATTTTGAACGCACTTTAGGTTCAAATTGCAATGTTAAAGTTTAAGTATATACATCCTTTAATATTGCATGATTTTTAGACGTTATTTGATCGTTAGGGAACAGAGAGAGACGGAACGTGAGACTCTAGAATCACGTTTCGCAGATAAGGGTCTTGATGTAAGGGAGAATCAAAAATAGACAGTTTGTAACCCATCGCTTATAAGGAGAGTCCTCTAAGGTTAATTATAATTTAAACTAGAAGAGTCCTCAATTAAGGGTCAGTTATAGTTGAAACTGGCTAATACCTGCGTATACGCTCGCGTCCGATAATTCCCGATGCCGTAGGAATTTCGCAAAATCCCGTCTCAGCGAGCACATACATCCTAAACCTAGGCAAAGTTTATTACTCCTGCAGTGAATTTTAGCTCTTATTTACTGAAGTAGATTAACTTGAAATTTAAGAATGGAATATTATCAATTAAAAGTCAACTTTTAGTCGGTATCGCCGACCGTTTCGGCTTATTCAGAAGGTCATCTTCAGGGCGAATACTAGGAACGTCGCGTCGCGGCTGTTCCTTGTGCACTTGTGTTGTGATATCGACTAAAAATTGACGTGAGTAATACCGAGTAAAATATACTTTTAATTATGTCATTTCGCGTAATTTTAAACGATATAATGGATATTATCAAGTTTGCGAAATAAGCTAAACATTTTTTGCAAGGCAAAGCCGCGTCTGAACAAACTTAAGCATTAAAATTAGTTTGTAGACAATTAAGACTGCTAATTGTGGAAATGCTCATAACTACCACCCCAGCTGTATGTCAATTAAGAAAGTTTCCTTAAATGCCAGATGGCTTGCAATTAAACCACTAGTATAATATCTACGACCATAGTTTGCTTGCAGTCACAGAACAAGTATGACAGCTAAGAAATTGAGAATGAGTTCTTTTCTCAATTCTTTTTCTGTTTAAACTCTAAAAAATATTAGTGACTTTGACAATGACAGAAAATACTGCTTTGTATTTGTTTCTTCCAATCAGATTTTTATCGTAAAACAATGTTAGCTAGGGATTTTAGGTCATAATCCTGGTTAACACAAGTTGAACAAACTGCAAAATTATAGAAATAGCTATTGAAACTAGTATTATTATATATAAAGATAAAAAAACATATCAGTTATTATTTCTTAAATAGAATACCTATTCTCACATTTTAGAGTATCTACATATATATTGGTGGCAATTATTTAGGTGGCATGTGTACTGACGCTGTACGTTTTGGAGCTTTATACTTTTTTATGACAGAGGGAGGCAAACGAACAGCTGTGTCACGTGATGTTAAGTGAACACCACCGCCCATAGACACCTGCAACACCCAGGGGGGGGTCACTGAAGCATCGCTGGTCTCCAAGTGTATTAATTAATATAGTCTAATAAACATGGTGCGATAAAAATTCTAACACTATTTTTAACAGGAAAAATACAAACTCCTATCAGACTTCTTCTGACACAGGTAACTTAATTATGTATAAAAATAAATAATGAAACCAGTTCAATGAATTATTCAAAATATTTTATGGGTTTATTATTTAAAGATTTTGTGCTTTGAAAATAAAAACATAAGTTTAAAAATTAAAGGTGACTTTTACCTACAAAGTGTTAATGTTTGCACGGCTGGATTGGAGTCTAAAAATGGGTGTTATTTAAAATTTGAATGAAAATCCAGACTGCTTTTTGAGATGTTAATTAGGGGCAAAATTTTCAATACATTTCTTAATATTTGATCAAATGTACAAAGAACAATATATTAAAAGTTTTAAATATGATTTCTAACATTAGAAAATAAATGCTGAGACTGAGTTATATACATGAAAAGTACCTAATTTAAATCTTATGATGTAATCTCTGAATAAATACAGTTTACTTCATAATATACAAAATTTGTCTTCTAATTTTGATTTTCTGTATACAATTATGTAATTACTATAAATAGATTTCCTAAACTACTTTTTAATTATACTATTTATTCACATTGTTGATATTCAACAGGACTACTTATGCCTTGTTTGTTTACTAATTTTTTTTTTACTCCTGTTATCTACTTATCTTTGTAACAAAATATTTAAAAAAATTACGATACTCACCAGAATTTCATGGTGCGTTCGGTTTCCTCTATGCACCCACAACACATTAGTAGGCGGCAAGGTAAGCAGGCCTTCGCAAGGTATGGTCACATTTGTGCCTTTGTCCACTGCTACATGCCTGATCTCCACCTCCTCGGCAGAAGAAGCAGCAAAAACTATACACACATCATAATTAGTACCTCGGATAATAAACATGTCATATAAAAATAATTACTTTAATTTTAATCACCAAATAAAACCAATTACCATTTAATCCGAGGTAGAACACAGGCAAAATTATGCGCTCGAAAAACATTACTACAACTACATTTAGACACCCAATAAAAATATTTCTCGCCTTCTATCTAGTGTAAAGTAAAAAAAGATTTATTTTCTATCTAACTAACAACATTAGACAATACGACGGAAGGCGAATAAATAATAGGAAACAAATTTCACAACAAACGTCTGTACTCCATTGATGAAAGTCATAGACTAAAAAAAATGACAGCTGACGACGAAACCAATGTTACTGCAGTAAAAAAATAGAATGTATGAGTATTTACTGTCAAAAAATGGTCAGTTCAGACGAGATATTAACTTACAACAATTTTTGTAGTATACTTTACAGAAAAGCTATCACATCTACAAGATTGTGGGCTTACGTTTATATAGTAAACCATGTCATATGTGTTTTAATATATCTCAAGTAGTGTTCTTAAATTTATGGTTAAATCTTCCTTTTACGAGGCAGATTCATAGGTTAATGTGGGGTAGACAGTGTAATGGGTCTCCAACATCACATTTAGCAGTATAATATGTAATTATATTACATCGAATCTTTACTTCAAGGATTTGCCATAAAAGTTACAAATTTAAGTCATTTTTAGATTTTTATGCCAATTTGCAATAATAAAGGAATCGCCAATAAACTCCATAAAACAATTAGTAAATAAATACAATAAATTTATCATAACAAACAAGTATTATGGTCTAAATACATTAACAAGTAATATTTTTCCATTTTTATTAATCATTTTACTGTCAATGGATAACACTATGGTTTACAAGACAGACAGATAGCCATAAACAAAAATATAGATTTTCTTCGGACATGGCCGCTGTTTCGGCAATACAACACCTGCAATGTTTTGTAAATTCATTTTGATATAAAATGAATGAAATATTTTGTATTTTCGTGTAGTGTTTAGTGGTTTGTGTTAAATTCTGTGATAACTGTAATGGATGCAGAGAGTGAGCAAGAAATACAGAGAGCTCATGATGCAATTCAAACGATAGAGACTCTTCAGTCGATGATAGACGTTTCAGCTGATAGACTTGAGGGTTTGAGGACGCAATGTTCGACCAGCGCCGAGCTGACGCAGCAGGAGATCCGGACCCTGGAGGTATGAGTTTGAGCTCTATGTGTTCAGTGCAGGCGCAACGTGCCCTTGACAGAAATTTGAGACTGGCGGTTTCAAGGACTCCAATGAACAGTTCAATGCCGGTGCCCAGGCCTTGTTGTCTTTTATATAAGGCATTGGTTATATTTCTCGATCATTTGGCTTTTGGAAAGTAATTCCTCAGAGAAATTAAACTACTTTTGAGCATAGATAAATAATTAGAAAGTGCATGATAATTTCTATTCATAAATATGCTATTATTTCATGACTTTTTATGTAAATTCTAGAGATTATTAGCACCTTCCAATTGTAATTGAAGTGAGTTGATTGTTATTGAGTGAATGTACATTATGTATATTTATTTGGTATTTTGAAATGTCATCTAAGTAAATAAGATTATTAAATTTATCTCTCATGTTTTTTGGTTAATTTGGCTTTTTAAAGCAAAATTAATGAATAAAATTTTGAGAACTAGCTAACAGAAAACTGCTTTGATAATTTCAATACTCAATATTTTATTGGATTCCATATACTTGATATGATGTTATAAATAATATAAAGAAAACTTATGGACCCAGGCATAGCAACATAGTTGGATCCATCAAAGTCGCATTCAAATTACTATTTAAAAGTAGCAGACACAATTTAATTTAAATTCTTAGTTTATTTCATAGCTTTTAATTGTACTTTTTAAAATTTTAAGTAATTATATTTCATAAGGCTTAAATTAAATTTAATATTATTTCCTAACATAATTAATAGATCTCATATGCTGGTCTAGGAGCAAAAAAACAATCCTAGAATGTGCAAACTGCTTGTCTTCCCTTCTGCTAATTTTTATCTGTCTGCATGTTTGTACATACATACTATTTTTGGGTATAAGCTTGAGGATAAAATTCAGGATACACAAGAAAATTAAAAGTCAGCCAAAGACAGGAAGTAACTATTTAAAAGAGATATCTCTTTCCTAACTGTAGATATTTATTTGTTGCTTAGTACAGATAAAATAAGATTACACAATTACCAAAAACACCAAGTTTCAATCTTAATGAAAATTGTTTTTTCCTGAGGATAAGGAATAAATATTTTAATCTTGTAACTTATAGTTGTGTTGATATATAAAAGTCCAGTTAGTCCAGTAGTTTTTCATCCATATAAAGAGGTGAAGTTTCTTTTATTTATATTAATATTATGAAGAAGTGAAGTTTCTAACTTCGTGTGTACGTCTGTAGAGGTTAATTTTTCGAAATACTGAATCAATTTTAATGAAAATTGGTATGACTGTTGGTTGCCGGGAAGCACAAGGATATTTGTAACTGATAATTGTGCGTTACATATATGAGATGAAATTCCCATTCCCTCATTTGAAATGAACTTTAAAATAGAAATTACATCATTGAAACCTCCAAGAAAAGTGTGTATAAATTCCTCAATGGCAACGCAAAGCAATAATTTTTAAAAAGTGTTCGACAGAAATTTTATGATAAAAGTGGCTGGTGGAGATCACCTAATATCATGTTACATTATCTGATAGCAAATGCTAGTTCCAAATAAAAAAGATCAGCAAACAATTTGAAAGAATCTAGTATTGTGATGACATGAACTGAATGTGTCATCATATCAATACAATCACAAGTTAGTCATTCAATGCTAATGTACCTGTAATAAACTTTGTTCTGTCTATATAAAGAAGTTTACCAGTGTGAGGAATGTCATATCATAATGAAACAATGAAGTTAGTCCAATATAAATCAATTGATAAGTCCATTAATTTTAGTTGAATTATCATTGCTGATAAATCCGCTTCATACATTTATTATTGACTAGCGACCCGCCCCGGCTTCGAACGGTTTAAAATCCTTCCTTATGAATCAAACTATGAATTTAAAAAAAACTGAACCAAAATCTGTTGCGTAGCTTTAAAGATCTAAGCATAATAATATGTACTTACATATGGACAGACAGCAGAAAGCGACTTTGTTTTATACTATGTAGTGAAGTAAGCGATTGGCAGCCGAATGTTCTTAATAAGAACATTATAGAAGAAGAAAAGGAAGGCTCAGCAGTAGGACACTTTAAAGGACTAATTTAAAGAAAGTAATCTATACATATAATAAAATTGTAACTTAGCTTTGTCTGTACATGGGAGATATTTAAGAAAAAAATATATAGGGGCTCTTTATAGGACCTATAGAAGCCAAAACGATTATTTTAGAATTTTTGTCTGTCTTTCTGTATGTTGGTCATCACATCGCATCACACAAAAACTACCGAACAGATCTGGTTAAAATTTAGCACAGCGATAGATTATGACCTCGATTAAAAGATAAGCTTCTTTTTATCCCGGAAAAATGTACGGTTCCCAAGGGATATAATTTATTGTAACCGAGCAAGGGGCTGACAAGATATTATAGTATCCATTGGTCAGACGAAGTCACGGGTATTAGCTAGATCTAAATAAGTATAATTTATTAGTATAATCGGACGTATGAAAATTCACTTAATAGAATGCTGCTTTCAAATAACTTAACCCCTTTTTATTTCAGGGCAAGCTAGTGAAGCATTTCTCCCGCCAGCTGTTTATCAAAGCTCGGTTCGGTGAAGAGTTGCAGCGGCAGTTGAGGGACGTGCCCAAGCTATCCCAGTGGCTCAGGGTCGTGGGCCTCACTCCCGAGTCTATTGAGGTGAGAATGGGGTCCATATATCTTTAAAATTTAACAAAGTCTGTCAAAATTCCAAATAAATTGAATTTACCATTTATACATATTCAGGATTGGTTGTACAAATAATTCAATAAAAAAAAAATCATCATCACAAAAAAAAATTTGTTTTGTATTGACATCTTGCAATCAGCTTAAGTAGTCATTAGCAGATTTGTTGCAGGCCTTAAGTAGTCATTAGCAGATTTGTTGCAGGCGTTAATTGACAGGCGAGAACCGTTGCTCCAGTGAGAAAGCTGTCTCTTATTAAATTAGGCTTTTAGTTAACATAACATCAAAGAAATGGAAAAAAAAATCAAATCTGAATCATGTGCCTCTGCCGTCTCTCACGCCCCTCGCTCCACCTTTTTTCAGCACTAAAATAAAAGCCCGTCTCCCATCTCGGACAGCGACTGCATTCATCACGCGCAACAGTTGTATATTATTTCAGACTGTATACAAGTTTTAAAATAAAACCGCGTCTCCCATCTCGGACACTGACTGCATTCCTCACACGCAACATTTTCACATTATTTCAGACTGTATACAAGCTTTATACATATGATCACGCCTTGTTCTCATAGGGGTAGGCAGAGACTACATTCTCCCACTTACTACGGTCCAACGTACCTCCATCGCTTTCTCAACACTCGTTAAACTGTATCTATATCTACGAAACTTTTTGTTAACAGGCTGTATGTTCTCGAATACCAACATTAGAAGCGCTGAGGGAAAGATCAGATCATGAACTACGCGCGTTACTGCCAGCGGCGCGGGACGAGGAGGTTCGCAGGTTGTGTCGGGCGATGCATAGATTACAAACCTATACTGGTAAGCTCTTGTTATGTACTAGCGACCGTCCTGTAGTTTTTCCCATGAAATTTTTTTTTGTTTATGTAAGACGGAGGCAAACGAGCAGGCGGGTCACGTGTTAAGTGATCACCGCCGCCCATAGACAACTGTTAAACTCATGGGGTCACAGAAGCGTTGCCGGCTCTCCAGATGGGGAGGGCGGGGAAAATGGGCTTCCAGCTCTCCCACTCACCAGACGGAGCATGACGGCTGATAGCCGCCATCCATTCTGGCGTCGGTCTTCTGTAGGAGTGTGGTACTGTCCCGGACGAGCCGGCCCATTCATGCTACCGGCTAAAAAAAGCATGCAGCAGGCTCATATCATGGGGCAAAATAGGCTTTCCCTTGATAAATGTATCTGACTCTGAAACAAGGTTTTCAAATCGGACCAGTAGTTCCTGAGATAAGCTAATCTGATGACATGCAGAGCTGTTTGAAGAGCTCTTCAAATACAAACAACAAATGTTACTTCAGCTTGATAATATTAGTATTGATAAGGTATATGTATGTACTGATAAGGAATTTATATGCAAATTCTTCTCGAAGAAGTTTTGAAGATCAGATTGTCTAAAGAGATCTGATTGGTTTTATAGATGGTTATAGAACTTATAGTGTAACGGATGGAAAATGTTGGATATTTGGTGACATTTATGGTTTTTAACCCCCGACGCAGAAAGAGGGGTGTTATAAGTTTAACG